>CM053028.1:309484678-309535927 GCA_028564925.1 Lithobates sylvaticus | reverse complement strand
CCGGCCTCAACGAGGCCTTCAATTTCAAACCATACTTGGAAGGGTTCCAATCTGGGGTCTGTGAACTAGATCTATAACCCCCAATCCACACAATATTGGTTTATGCAAGGATACCCTAGATCCTATATCAATAATGCATATATCAATAATTCTGTGCTGACTCCATGCCACACAATCCCCATGTGCTAACTTTTCACTGGTGACCATGTCATGTAAACCATATTATGTTGTATACCATATCTTGAATTATTTTACCTAAATATTTACATACAATGTATTAAGTTTAATGTAATATAGACTATGTTACACTGATATATCTAGGTCCCCTGCTCTATCCTATGTTCAATGTCTGACTATGTTGTAACTTTGAATTGTACATCGTTTTCAACAGGATGCGGCCAACCATACTGCGGACTTGGACTCACATGCAAAAATATAGGGACTATCTGCCATGCCACATTGCCACCTAAGAGAGCACGTTGGCATAGACAACTTTTTGGCTTAACCTTCATTACATACAACCCTGGGTACCTGCTGCGCATGCTCAAGATGGCCGCCCGGCGCGGGTAAGACAGCGCGCATGTCCTCTCTGGGCGCACACCATCTCTGTGCGCCCTCCATTTGCACTCCACAGAGCGCCAAGTGGGAGGGACCACTTGCCCGCGTCGGTGACGCTGCGACGCTGGACGCGGTCCCGCCCATGGGGGGCTGGGCCGCGCCGAGCGCCGCTCCGTCAGGGATCTCATCAGGGATATACTCACAGCCTCACCAGCTGTTTCCCTCGCCACACTGACCAATTAGGTAGCTAGTATCCAGGCACATGTCATTCCCTGGCGCCCACACACAGCTGCTAATTATCCCCACAGCGTATTTAACTAGCCGGCAATGGCGGGAACAGATATGCTGATCCCCTGCTGGCGTTCTGAGACAACCACATACCAACATCTGAGAACCAGGTAATATACCTATACATCTTTTACTACCAAACTAGCAGTTCACTAGGTACTTACTCTTTGACCTATCGACCCTAATACCAGCTGTACTCTTATAATCTATTTCAGCTCTTTACTAATTTATGGTCAAAGGCTATTAGGCCACGGTACATCACCTGTACCCTGCCCGAGATCCTGCAGCCATCTGAGCCTCCAGCAGCCCATTCCCTTAAACATAGGGCAACGTCCCTTGCTTTTAATAGCACAGATTTTCTGTACATACAGTTACCACTATATGACCGATTGGGTCGCTCCAATCATACCTTGGATTGACTCCCTACTTTGCATGTGAGTACCATAACCACACAATGGCAGCACTAAGCTGATTTATGGCAATACACCCCAATATACTTCTATGCACTAATGTCAACTTTATCTCTCACAGTTTATATGTGAAATTACAGGATATTTAACTGCCTTTGAAAAAGGACTTTCGTCCGAAACATGTCGGCATCTTCCTAAAGACTACTGTTGTATCGCAAGTTATTTTGCAAATGTTAATATCTATGTATGCTCATACGGTCAAAACGCTATATGTATATTTGATTTGATTGAAAATCTGTACATTTACTATTTGCTATCTTGGGTATATATTGCCCCCAAATAAAACATATATTTTTTGATTGCATACACTCTTCTCATGTCTATCCATTGAAGCTTCCCCCAGGGGTATTGGCTGTGCATATGCACACTAGGCCTATAATATATATTTTGTGTTCAAATACAAGGGAAGCGATAGACTATTTTTCCTATCAACATTTGCCCAACTGCTTTTTTTCTTATCCCTACTAGCTAGGCACAGGGAGGGAGAGAGCGGGGTGGGTAGGGAGGGGGGTAGGGGGAAGGTGGGCAGGAGAGAAGGTTACACCACAAACACCAATACCACAAAGATTACAAATAGGCGGGAACACGAAGGGGTTGGTGGAGGGAGCACTGGATGGGCAGATACGATTAAGGAATAATATAATGGATGGATGGTGGAGAACAAGATTGGTGGGCTGTTTCTGTTTCCCTTTTTTTTTTTTTTCCTTTTTTTTTATTATTACAGTATTTTTGCATGCAGTCTAGCACAATTAACATAGGATCCTGGAATGTCCGGGGGTTGGGGGGACCCAATTAAGAGAGCTATGTTTTTTTCCATACTGGAGAAGTATGGGGTTGATCTGCTCTGCCTGCAAGAGACACATTTGACAAAGGACACCATGACACAATTTCGTAATAGGAAGTTTCAATCCCAATATCATTCAGTTTACTCCTCCTATTCGAGGGGGGTGAGCATAATTGTTGGGAGAGGAGTGGCGTTCTCATGCAGGGAGAGCAGTATAGATGAATAGGTTTGCTATGTGTTTTTGCATTGCTCAATAGAAAATAGGTTATATGTGCTAGCAAATATTTATATCCCTCCCCCTTTCAAATTTGAGATTTTACATAGATTGATGGAATTTGTATTGAATAAAGCAGGGACCCCAGTTATAGTGGTAGGGGATTTTAATGAGGTTTTGGATAAGAGCTTAGATAGATTTCCGCCTGGGAGAGGGCCGGATAAAGAAGTAGAGGGTCGGCTATCACGATTCTTGGAGGAGATGGACTTGTGTGACATATGGAGAATGCGAAACGCACAGGAGTGGCAATATTCCTGTTTTTCAAGCTCCTATTTTACACTCTCTAGAATAGACATGGCTTTAGGAAGCAGGAAAGTGCTGCATATAGTAAGAAATATAAAGTATGGCCCGAGAGGAGTGTCGAACCATTCTCCACTGGTGCTGACGTTAGATATAGGGGGTAAAACTTGTTGAGAGTGTGGAAAATCAGCCCATGGTGGCTGGAACTAATAGGGAATTCTGAAGAGGTGCTGCTCAAACTAAAAGAATTTGTGGAAATGAATACTGATACAGCGCCAGTGGGGATGGTGTGGGACTCCTTGAAGGCCTACCTTAGAGGCTTAATAATTCAACAGGTGGCAAGGATCAAGGGGAAATCAAGGGAATGGGAGAGGAACATCAGGAAAGAGGCGATACAGGCAGAGAAACAATATGTGGAAGACCCAACCTTAGAAAAACGGAGGATATGGCTTGATAAACAACAAGCATATAAGATGACTGTCACTAGGAAGGCAGAGAATAAGCAAATATTTCAGGGACATTGTTTTTTTGGGGAGGGAGAAAGTGTAGGTTGTATGCTATCCCTTTTAGTCAAAACCAATGCCCCCTCTTCCATTGTTTCTGCAGTTTGCACGATGAAGGGTAAGATCTCCTCTGAAGCAATAGAAATCGTAAACACATTTGGAGAGTATTATAAGTCCATGTATAAATCACGGAAGGGGGTGATGAGAGGAGAGATAGATGATTTCTTCCAGGGTATATAGATGCCAGGCCTCTCAGAGAGGGATAGAACCAACATGGATACCCCGGTGACCCTGGAGGAATTGCAGCAGGTGGTAGCTGAGATGGTCTGTCAAAAGTCACCGGGTCTGGGTGGACTCCCAATAGAGATCTATAAACAATATGGAGGGGTACTACTTCCAGAACTGCTGAAGACATTGGAGTGGGCGGCAGCAGAGGGGAGGCTGCCTTCCTCAATGTCAGAAGCTACAATAATAATACTACAGAAGTAAAGGATCAGCTGGACATGTCCTCTTATCACCCAATATCATTATTATGCTCTGATGTCAAAATATTGGCTAAGGTGTTAGCAACCAGATTAAATAGCTGCATTCAAAAACGTATTCACCCAGATCAATCAGGATTTATCCCGAACAGGTCAACTAGCATCAACATTAGAAGAGTGTATTTAAATATGCAGATTCCAACAAAGAGCGAGGGCTCTAGGGCTATATTGTCCTTGGATGTGTCCAAGGCTTTTGATAGCCTAGAGTGGGATTACCTATGGTGGATCCTGGCTCCCCCTGTCAGTAGCAGGGCGATGTAATCTAATAAAAATGATCTGGTTACCGCAGCTATTATATCTGCTACACAACTCCCCGGTCTGGATGGGTCAAAAGTGGATTAAAAAATAGAATCTCTTTTCAGGGAATTAATTTGGAATAAGGGCCAAGCCAGGATTAATCTGCAAACAATGCAATTACCAATCAATGAGGGGGGAATGGCTGTTCCACATCCTAGGTGTTATTTTTTAGCATCCCATTTGCAACATTTAGTGGGTGCGGTATACCAGGCAGAAGGAACTCCAGTGGCAGAATGATGCTAATGGGGGCCCCACACAGTACGTTAGTGGAGTCACTAGAGGCGGATTCATTTCCCCATAGATGCCCAACAATAAAATTGGTCAGCAAAGTATGGCAGGTAACCAAGGCAATAAAGGGGTATAAAGGATCAACAGAATACACCCCCTATGGAACAACAAATATCTACAGGAGGTACAGGGTATAGAGAGGACCAGGGAATGGGAGAGACAGGGCATTAATCGATTAATTCAATTATATGAGGGCAGTAATCTAAAACCATTTATAGACCTAAGGAAAAAAATGTATATATAAAATAATTATTTTCATAAATATTTTCAGTTCAGGCATGCCTTACAGGTACAGTTTAGGACACAAGAAATAGAATGGAGTAAGATACCCATGCTTCAAAAAATAATTAAACCAGGTACATCTAAAGGGCTAATCTGAGGTATATAGTTTGGAGGTAGAATTATAAATGAGGCAGGACCCACTAAAAGTAGGGCAGGAGGGGAGAGAGATGTGGGGGAAATAACGATGGAACAGTGGGGTAAGATATTGAAACGGGGTCCACTGGTGTCGGTCTCCCCCTTACAGAAAGTATCCCACCTATTCCTGGTACACAAAGTCTATTACACACCTAGGAAACTGGTTTGGTTGGAGACAAAATGACAAGTGCCCTAGGTGTCAGGAGACAGGAGATCTTATTCACATGATATGGAAATGCCCGAAGCTGTTCCAATACTGGGTAGGGATAGTGGATAGAATAAATAAAACTTTTGGGACCACACTAATATTAGAAGTCAGGACGTGTCTGTTGGGATGCATGGAGGAAGATAGTGTACCTACGGGTACTATAGTTGTGGTGCTGAGATTTTTATTCCAGGCGAGAAAACTGATTGCACAAAACTGGCAGTCTCAGAGTCCTTCATCAGTCGAAATATGGGCTAAGACAGTAAACGCAACAGTTTGGAGGGAGAAGGTGGTGCTTACTAGACGTGGCAATTATAGGAAGTTTGTGAAAATGTGGAAGCCCTGGCTGGACGGGATGGGCTGCCCCTTGTGAGGGAGGGGGGTCAGGGAGGGAGGGAGTTGGAAGACGATTCTCTTTCTGTCTACCCCGCCCCTCCCCCTCTTCATTTTTTCTCCCTTTTTGCTTTTATTTCTTTTCTGATCTATCTTTCTCTAGGTAGAGAGATATTAGATAAGAATGTTTAAATAATGGATTGGACTGTGTTGGCAGTGGTGGGATGAGGGGGAGGGGGAGGAGCGGGAACATAACATATTCATTGATTTGTGCAAGGTACATGAAAAGTGTTATCTACTGTTTTAAAGCAATACCTTTTTGTAATTGAGTAAAAAAAAAAAGATTATTTAAATAAAATAAAAAAATACCTGTCTGCACCTCTAAAAATGTAATAATTAATAGATCAAGTACCTTGCATACATAGTTATTAAACCTAAAGCAAATGTTTTATGTTGCATGGAGGGATTTAACTAGAGAAAAAAAACATGTTAGCTATATATTAAAATACAGGAGAGTTAGCAATAATTAGGGTATCCCTGAACTGATATCAATTTTGATAAGCTTGTTTAGTTCCTACGCATGAAGAAAGAACGCAAGAAATTAATGCAGTGAATAATTTGATCAGATATGTAATATCAGATTTGTACCTCAAAGCCTGGTGTAGTTATAAGTCCTTAAAGGTTTAACCAAATCAAAACCTGTGTGGATATGTCAGCATGTAACTGTGATGATAATTAGGTCTGCAATATCCCAAACTGAGTGGGGAGAATGGAGAAGTCTTACTGCACACAGTGGCACTGTCATTTCTCTGAACTGAATACCATTATTAGTGGACAGCCTGAGACAGTGATATATTTCATTAACATCTCAGTTTAGGACATAAAGTGGAGAAAGTTAAATGGAAAGCAGAACCATAATGAATCTCATTAAAACAGTCTAGGCTAAAAGCAGAGCAGGATGTCATAAAATTGGCATGTTGTAAACAGACTAACCAAGCGGTTTCAAAACAATACACGGTCTGAGTCTGTTTGTTTTAACTTCCAGAGCGAAAAATCCATTTATGTTCCATATTTTCTGCTGTGATGGAGTTAAATGGTTACACCGATATATATAAATCTTAACAATCAGTTAGAAAGCAAACACATCTATATTATCTGGTTCATCAGGCAAATGGAGCACATTAAAATTTCCTAAGCCATATATATGCAATCAATTCCTATTGTATTTTATCTCTATTAAATTGTAATTTCATCCTGTTCAATAGTATGTTGATTGTCAGAGTGTTAGACCTTGGAAACACCTAAAATATAGACATAAATTAGGCATTAGGCCCCCTGATAGACACATCTCAGGTTATGTCAAACCTCTCCTAAGCATTCCTTAGACGCAACAATTGGCTGATGTGTGGCGTGTGCTTATGAAACACATTGACTATTTTTTCATCAAACAATCTGACCTTCCACACGTCCAGGATGCCTATATTGTCACCTGCAAGTTATCAGGCCATGCCACGGTGGTGCTGTCTCTATCTTTATCGGCCAACCCTCAAAGGTTTTGGCAATGGAAGCTCAACGATTCCCTCATTCAAGACACAGAAGTAAGAAAGACGGTAGCAAACAAATGCTTTAAAAGGGGAAACCTCATTGCTTAATGGTCAAAACACAAAAAAACTACTTTCTGTGGCTACTTTATTATCAGAAAATACGCACTTTCGAAACGAGTCACAAATGACTCTAAGCCAGGAGCAACACTCACAGAACTTCAGGCCTGTAGGGAGAAGCTTAGAGCTTTATTTTAATCCAAGATTAAACCTTAGTTCACTAACTTTTAAAAATGTGGGAACAAAGCAGGGAAAATGCTAGCCAGTACGTTTAGAGAAACAAGACTCCTGACACATGTGTCCCATTTTGAGTCAGAAGATGGAAAATCTTTATACTCTTCCCAGGCTATCACATCGTTTTATGAAATTCTATAGAACCTTATACAACTCAATGTCCTCCAGTGCCACACCCCCAGGAGAGAAGAAAATCTCTCAATGTGCCAATATCTAACAGACTCTGGACTGCCTCATCTTTCAACAGTAAAAAGTCAGCACCTAGATGCTCCCTTAATGTTTGAAAGGACTACTTACAGTCCTGAAAGATTTGAAACCACTTAAGGCCCCTGGTCCAGATGGGCTTTCCCTTCTCTACAACAACTTTTGCCAACATTCTGATGCTCCACTTACTTCAGGCTTTTAATGCTGTCAGAGATGGGTATCATCTCTCTTCAGATACTTCAGAACTATCATTCCTAAAGAGGGAAAAGACAGAACATAGTATGTGAATTATCACCCTTTTTCTTTACTCAACATTTCACTAAAATCCTAGCCAACAGGCTTAAGCATTACATCCAAAGACTGATCCATCCAGATCAGGTGGGTTTTGTAATAGAGAGGCTAAAGACATCACCATCAGGACATTGAATGTAACTTATTTGGTGCGTTTCACCAATACCCCAATGCTTCAATTATCTACAGATGCTGAAAAAGAATTTGACCAGGTGGATTGGTCATTTATGAAGGTCGTTCTCCAACAACTGGGCTTAGGAACTCACCTAAGATGCTGGATAGATGAGATCAATTTGTGTCCATTAGTCAAAGTAAAAATCATTAATCTATTATCTCATGAGTTTACACTGCACTGACTAACAGTACTAGACAGGGTTGCCCCCCCCCCCACCCCCATCATCCCTCATCTTAATCCTCACAATGGAACCCCTATTAGGCCATATCAGGGCCAATGCAATCATTTCTTGTTTAAGAGTGTCCTCAAGAGCACAAAGTTGCAGGTTATACGGATTTCCAGTTATTTTTTATCCCCTAGCCCCTTACCTCTTTTCCAAACCCACTGGAAGAATTTCAGTCAAATAGTGAGCTGTCTAATTTTAAAATACATTTTCAAAATTCAGAAGCTCTAAACATCAATTTCTTTCTGACTACTATGAATGCATTGAAGCTCCACTTTACAGGTAAGTGGGTTCCACACCACATTCGATATCTAGAGACCCACCTAACTTCCTCCTGTAAGGATATCTTTGCAGCCATTTTTTCTCTGCTCTTCACTAAAATTGGACATGACCTTAGAAATTTTTCTATAAGGTGTTTCTCGTGGTTTATGAGGAAGTGTCCTTAGAATGAATATCCTCCTGAGGCTGCTTTATCTGTTAGAAACATTCCCAATCAGAATCACTAAATTCTTTCTCAAGCAAATGATAGGTTTTTTTTTTTCGTGGGCCCAAAAATCCCACAGACTATCTCATACTTTGTTGTCATGGTGCAAACAATATAGGGGGTTTGGTTTCCTGGACCTTTTGAGATACCATAGAGCGGTTCAATTGGCACAAATTTTTCATTGATGCACCCACAATGACAATAAATGCTGGATTAAGCTGGCACAAGCTACCTTGGATGTTCCACTAAGTGGTGTCCCCTGGTTAAATCTCATCCTCTGGTTGGCTACACAGCCGGACTCTTTCCTAATGAAAGGAGGGAAATACTCTCGGCATCTCTGATTTTGCATACTGTATGACTCCGGTCATAGGCCACCCTAAATTTCTCCCTGGGATCACTGACCAGACATTGCAAGCCATGGTCCAATAGAATCTTTTTTACCCTGACCTTCCTTACTCCCCTGGGGTACAAAACTTTGGCAGAAATCCAAATGATGACTGACTCCCCGCTGTCATTCTGGAGGGCACTTTATTTTAGCACTTCAGCACTTTCTGGGGAGTTTTGAAAAAGTTATGCACCACTGATTCGCCTATTACACATGGCTGGTCTCTGGCTTAAAATCTTCTTTCCCACCCATCAGACCAACATGATCTGTCCTACCTTTCTAGGTGGGAATTCACTCTCCATCTCTGTTCAGCTGCATTCGGGAAACTGGCTTTAAAATTTTAGCATGATGGTACAGGGTCCCACTGGCCCTTCACAAATTGGCCCTTCACAAATTGTGTGCTTAATTGTATACAAATTGTATACTCAAACCCCATCTACTTGTTGGTGCTGTCTCACAGAATATGAACACATGTTTTGGTGCTGTCCGGTTCTGAAACCCTTTTGGTCACGGGTATGTAAACTCACAGATGTCCAACTGGGAGATGATGCTGCAAACGATCATTCACAACGTATCTATTTAATGCAACCAAAGCATGCATTCCCCTATACTGGAAAAAGCCTACATCACCATCTATGTGATAGCAAAAGTACTAAAGCGCTGATATGAGTTTAAAATCCAAAATAACCAAAGATATTTAAGATAACTAAATGATATAGCCGCAGCCAATAAATTAGTGTTCCCACACGTGAAAAATTTCATAAAATATACAATTATATGTAATTGGTGCGCTTTATCAACCTTAAAATCAATAAATAATAAACCATAACCTATGTTTCCTTAGTGAAAAAATCCGGGTAGTGAATAATTAATAAACGTGACTTAAGAAAATAGATTTAAATTCCAATGGTATATAATAATAAAATCCATGAAAAAAAGTGAAGAGTGGATGTATAGAAGATGGATCTGTGTGCATATGGGTGTTCTTAAAATATAAAAGTTTTCCTAAAATCGGTGAATAATCCTTTTTTATCAGGGTGTTTAAAAAGACTAAAATCGCCTATACCCCATACACTGATCAATCAGTTCAATCAGTCAACATAAATAAATATATCAGTTCAATCAGTCAACATGAATAGATTGACCGGATGCTTACAATTAGGTAATTAGTTACATAAGTGGGGCACACTTTCCCCTGCTGGGATCCACTGGCAAAAAAGAGAGAGAGTTGTGTGTCTTAATTGTCCAAGAAACACTAAATTACCCAGGAGAAATCGTACAATTCAGATTAAATTGCTACAATCAAACATATGAGTCGGTTGTTGGGCAAAAATATACATGTATGGTAAAAAATATATATTTAGGATAAAGCCACTTTCCCTTTCGTTTATAATTGATAAGAATAGCGAATAAAAATAAAGAGTAATGTATCACTTTCCTTGTTGAAGATCTTCTGTTTGCAATACTTGGCTTTTCCTTGTTTCTGTTAATTCTCCAGTTCTCACATGTGGGGAGAAAAAAGATACAAAAAAGCCATTGCGCAGCGCTTCTAAACTATGTGTCAAGTGAGTGTTAGCTTGGTTCTATTTACATGCACCCAGCGCATTAAGATTGCGATAGCTCTGTCAGTCAGGCTTGTGTGGGGCTATGCGCCCTGCTTGTCCTCACTTCGTGTGGACTCGGCGACGTCACTAGGCTCCTCCTCCGGACGTGTTGCGTCGCGGTCACGTGACTTTATCAAGGGATCCCTTGATAAAGTCACTGATGTAGTTGACATTTGACTGTATGTGGCCTCTCCTTATAGAATGTTCTTAAACTGTCCAATCTTTCTTCCCATCTCTTTTCCTGACTTTCCTGGTTCCTCTCCTTTCCTAAACCTTTTTGTTTTTCCTTTTTCTCATAATGGCATCAACATGGTTAAAGACATATGGTCCTAGTTATGTGTCAGACGATTCAACACCTGTTCACCTTTCGTTTTGATTTTGTTTATGGTCTGAGGATGTAACTGAGGGGTTTATCCACTTTAGTTGGAAATACTTAAGTCTGAAACATATTATGGATATGGTCCTTTCAAGGATGTAAAACCTCACATAAAGAATTAACAAAAATGCAAATATAGATATAGTTAAAATAATTGGCATTAAAGGTGTGTCTGCCGAACCTTATAAAACATTTCAAAACCCCTTCAACACACCCCTCAGAGCATTTGATTGGTTGTGTTATGTCGGTAGATGCCCTCTTCAGGGACCAAAAAACATGTCTGCTTTTGCAGCTCGGTAGCTCTCCTCTCCATGTAAAGAATGCTAAGGGTCATACAGGAAAGCCAGTGACTCTGATATATCAGATTAAAGTACCCTGTATTTGAATTAAACTCTGCACTAAACAAAGGACCAGGTGAACTTTTAAAAATATTTTCTTGCACCTCTGTTCTTTTCAATAAAAAATAAATTTTTTAAGCTGAATCTTTTTGAAAAATTTGGAATGCTCCAAATTCAGAAGTGAGGGCTACCCTATTACTGTCTGGGCATGGCAGTGAGTGTTACTGATATTTCTTTAACCACTTCAGTACCTGATAGTTTTACCCCTTCCTGCTCAGTCCAATTTTCAGCTTTCAGCGCTGTTCCACTTTCAATTACAATTACTCGTGCAATAAATAAATAAAAGAAAAAAGAATGAACATTTTGAATAAAATAACCATTTTCTTTGTTCCTGCTATAAAAATTTTCAAATAAAAAAAATCTTTCATTAATAATTTATGCCAAAATGTATACTGCTACATTTAATGCTACATATCTTTGGCAAAAATAACCCATCAGTATATATTATTTAGTCTGTGGGAAAGTTATAGTGTCCACAAACTCATAAACTATGGTATATATATATATATATATAGATAGATAGATAGATAGATATATATATATATATATATTTGAAAATCGTTCAGTCTTGATGTATCAACTATATAATTTCTTGAGGCCCTAAAATGCCAGGACCATGCAAATACCCCCCCCCCCCCAAATTACCCCTTTTTGGAAAATAGACAGTCCAAGGTATTTAGTAAGGGGAATGGCTAGTTTTTTTTAAGTTGTAATACTTGTCACATGCTTTTTTGTACAGCATCATCATATAACTGGTGTGGCGGTAATCAGGGACACTGACAGTATGTAAAAAAGATTAATAATTTTTTAAAGATGTTTAAACTTTTTTCTTTTGTATTATATATTTTTTTCTTTTTTTACAATTTTTTTTTTACATACTGTGACCAGAGCAGTACAGTGTTACCATAGTGATCATTTTTTTTGCATACTGTGATAATAACTGTTTTAAGCAATTATTTTTATGCGTGCATCCATTCTTACAGTGTTTACAATTGTGAAGATGCGATTGGACACAGCTATCACATGGTACAGATGCACTGTGATTGGTCCAGTCTGTACCATGTGATCACTGCAACCAATCACAGAGATCAACACAATAGTACACAATGAATGCCTATGAATGGAGGCCATTCATTGTGTACAATTGCCACGTGATCTGCTGTGATTGGTCACATGGTACCGACAGCAGCCCGGTACACTGATTCGTCATCCACCGTGCCAGGTGTGTCTGCAGCAAAGCCCCTGCTACGCTCACAAGGTGTGATCCTGGTAGAATGTCATATGGCGTCCACCTGGGATGGCAGTGCTCCTGCTTGACCGTCATATTACTATAGGCTGGATGGGAAGCGGTTAGTCAGAGTTGCCATAGCAGATACTTTGAATGGGGTGTGGTTCTGTTGAAACTGCAGTGACAGCTACCATTTGTGTGTGTAGAGGGTTGACTGTTGAGTTAACTAGCTCCAGTGACAATCACTCTCAGTCTGCTGGCACCTAGATTGTTGTCCCATGAGCTGGAAAATCTGTGCACATTGTGAGGCTTAAAGTGTAATATGTCACAGTAATGACCAGCCTCTCACTTATTATTGGCAAAAGGGGTTGGTACTTTTGATCTTAGACGGTATATACATGAGTTGCAAAATCCAACTGTGGTTTATATATTGGGGCCCAATAGCTGATTAGAGTGAAGAGATGTCATCAGCACACCAAGGATTCCTCGAAAAAAGGGTCCAAAGCTTTATTTTCATGGTCATATGATAAACATACAGCAACGTTTCGGAGCCACGCAGGGCCCCTTCATCAGGTGGGAGACCTGATAGCTGATTAGGGATCCACATGTTTTACCTAGCCCTTGGAGTGTAAGAAATAATTTGGTAAATCTTTATTTTTATTTTTTTTAATTCTCATGTGTCTTACCTAGTAACCTTCTGTATTTTGCTTGGCATATACTGTATGCACTGCCCACCTTTTGATTTTGCCTAAGAGCACATGGTTCTGAAGAGACAGTAAACCTATTCATATATTTGCACTTTACCTTTAAGGGTAAAATGTCTGGTTATTTAACTTTAACTGCTAGAAAAAGCAGTGTGTGATCTGGTTCAGATGGGGCTACACAACTTCCTTGCGAATTGCGTTGACGTCATTAACGTCACGTGACGCCTTCTGCATCATGCCTGACTGCTGGGAGCCATGAAGCCTGTGAGTTGTGAGATGTAAGAAATCGCTCCATTTCCATCCTACCTCACCATGGTAAGGTACATCATTTCCTTTCTCTGGTTGGCTCCTGGAATACCAGTGTCTTCCTTCTGGGTTGCATAATTGATTGACACGTTGCCATAACAATGGGGCGGAAACTTCCTCTGACACCACCATTGCACCTGCAATACATACGCCACGATTTGTTCCCACTGCACATGCATGAGATCAGGAGGGGCATGCTGGGTAGCCAGCTGTACCTAATCCCAGAAGTAACTCCTAGTGGGCTTCAGATGCCCACACTATGAATGGGCGCTTACATGATCCAGTGAGTGCTGTAAGTAATGCTGGATTTTATAAAAAAAAAAAAAAAAAAAGATTACAAACATACAGTATGCCGATTTAGAGTATAGTTGCAGTGAAAATTGCATGGGGGATTTCAAAATAAATAAATTACAAGATGACTGGAGCTCTGCTTTAACAAAATTATCTGCATGTTTGGGGTTCTTGTCCTGCTACAGAATAAATGTGGAGCCAATCACAAGCCTACCTGATGGTATGACATGATGGATAAGTATCTGCCTGTATTTCTCATCATTGAGGACACCGTTGATTCTAACCAAATCTCCAATTCCATTTGCAGAAATGCAGCCTCAAACTTGCAAGGAACCTCCACCATGCTTCACTATTGCTTGCAGACACTCATTAGTGTACCGCTCTCCAGTTCTTTGGCAAACAAACTGCCTCCTGCTACAGCCAAATATTTCAAATTTTGACTCATCAGTCCAGATCATCAGCTGTCATTTTTCTGTACCCCAGTTCTATGTTTTTGTGCATAGGACGTGGAAACAAGGCTAAGAGGTGATTTACATTATTAAGGGAGACAGTACAGTAACAATACAATTCAATACAAAAGGGTAAGGAGGACCCTTCTCCTGAGAGCTTGAAAATCATTGGCATTTTCCCAGAGCAGTAGCCAAAGCCCATCACATAAAATTCTTCCTTGTATTCATCCCTTACAATCTCTATGTTATGATTTTTTTAACCCACAGGAAACTGTCCTTACAATGAAAGGAACAGACAACTGTGATTGCCTCTTAGGCCAAGAGTTCCCATTCCTCCCTGTGTAGAAACATGTGGATTTGTATGTGTTTTGTGAAATTGTTGGTCTGGGCAGGGAGATTTTGGGTTATCTGCATGCTGGCAAATTTCTGACGACATAAAAGGTATGATGATGCCTTTTCGCTTTGTCTCTCTTTCTTATTGCCTTCAATTTAAAGATGGATGTGCCTCTTTGTCTAACTTTCTTCTGGTAAGCAAAACATTTTATATGGCAATGTATTAATATTTAGTACGGCATAGTTATTGTAGAAAACAAATATGTGAATTTTATCATATGGCAAGGTAAATATTCATGTATTGTTAAAGTTTGTCAGTGGACCCAGAGTTGCACTGTAGCACAGCATGGATATAGAAGAATGTTTCCAGTTGTCAGTATTTTGGCTCCTGCCTTCACCAAGGAAGTGCTTTTTCTTTAGATATCAGCAGTAAAGTTCTCAACAAATAAACAATGTTCAGTTTCCTGGGGAATCAGTTCCTTGATATCACAGCATAGTTCTCAATGGCCTTCTGTTCCATTCTCTTACCAGTGTGGTTTCACAAGAAGAAACAGATTATTTTAATGCCCCAGGATGCCAGGAAATTTTCATTTTGCTTCTTCAGATCTCTTGGATAAAAGTAGGTCAGCGTAGAAAAGAATTCCCCTTGCTGTCTTATATTTCGGTTCTTTAAGAAAATATGTTATGTTTTGTAAGATCTGATATCCAGTCATTTATTTTTAGCGGCATAACAGTATTATTTTACAATTTAAAAAAAAAAAAAAAAAACTGTTGTTACTTGCCCCTTGCTGTCTCATGTATATGTTTGATTTGTCAGCCAAATTATCAGTAATGACTTTCACACTGTTCGGCTACATCGGCTACCTTTGTGTAATACCGTATTTCCTGTCCTGAGAAAGTTATTGGATTCCACTTTTGTAAGTATTTGAACTACAACATTGCATTAAATTAGTAAGCTTGTTTTCTGTCAAAATATGCAACTGTGATGTCTTACTGAGAATTAAACAGTGAATAAAATGTAACATAATAAAATTGTTACTACTAGCTTTACTCAGTCATTGTTTTATATACTATAAAGGCCTGCACATATAATTTTTTTATTTCAAGTTTTCTTTTTTTTTTTTTAAAGGGTTACGGTTTCTTGTTTTAGGCTCCATTCACACTTGTGGGACTCTAAAGTCATACAATTTCCATTGCTACTTTACAATGCAACTGTAACATTGATGTAAGTTTGGATGAGTGCTACTTGGATGTGACTTTGGCTGTTGACTTTGGGTTTTATGCGACTTTTGATTGTTTACATTGCAGTCTATGGCACTTGAGTCGCATGAAAGTCACATTAGTAGTGCATGAACTTTTTGAAAGCCACTGCAACTTCAAGTCGCATAGATTTGAATGGCTTCCATTGAAATACATGGGCTGCAAGTGTGAATGGTGCCTTAGGGTTTAGTGTTTTGGGGTTCATGTTTTAAGATATTTTTTGAAGGCAGCATATTTTTTGTAGTATAGTTTTGCTATGTTTATTTTTTTTATTTTTGGAGGTCAGCAGGGGGAAAGAGTGCATTAGCAGCACTTGCAGCCAAGTGACTTGTAGGTGGGGTACAGCCTGGTGCGGCAACAGTAATTCACACAGTCAGGTGCAATGGAAAGCTTGTATTGAAATAGCCCAGCAACAGTCTGCAACAAACCTGGTGGGAAGGCTGCCCAAACGAGTGCACTCATGGTTTCAGTAATGTGAAGAGAGTGGGTATTAGGAAAAATTGAAAGTGTCTGTAAAAAGATCAGAGTGCGGCCTGGCCATCTCATGCCCAAGCAAGAGGATGTTCAAGGAGTTGTGACCCTATGCTCTCCTCATCAGGATCCTTTCCCTTACCGTTAGTACTGTCCCTACCAGTGGCGGAACTACCGCCATAGCGACACACGCGGCCGCTATGGGGCCCGCAGCTGCTATGGGGCCCCTGGGGAGGAGGAGGAAAGCATACTGCCGGGGCCCGGGGGGGGGTTGGCGAGCACTGCCCGCACGGTCCCCCAGCCAGGGGAAGTGAGGAGAGGAAGAGGCGCGCTGTCCGTATAAGGCAGCAGAGCGCTGTGTAATAGCTTTTATTTGAATGCCCTGTGAGTTCCCGGGGCTCACCGTCACATAGCCCCACCTCTTGGCCCGACGCTTTTGATAGACAGAACGCCGGTCCAATGCGGGACATGTGACGTCATCAAAGGCGCCGGGCCAAGAGGTGGGGCTATGTGACGTTGAGCCCCGGGAACTCACAGGGCATTCAAATGTTAGCTATTACACCGCTCTGCTGGACAGCGCGCCTCTTCCTCTCCTCACTTCCCCTGGCTGGGGGACCGTGCGGCCGGTGCTCGCCCCCCCCCCCCCCCCAATCTGAGAGAGCCCCACGCTCGCCAATAAGGGCTGCTGCAGTCTGGCTCACCTCTTCCACTGCACAGGTGAGGCTGCATTGGGCACGGGGGAGGCTGCATTGGGCACGGGGAGGCTGCATTGGGCACGAGAGAGGCTGCATTGGGCACGAGAGAGGCTGCATTGGGCACGAGAGAGGCTGCATTGGGCACGGGGAGGCTGCATTGGGCACGGGTGAGGCTGCATTGGGCACGGGTGAGGCTGCATTGGGCACGGGTGAGGCTGCATTGGACACGGGGAGGCTGCATTGGGCACGGGGGAGGCTGCATTGGGCACGGGGGAGGCTGCATTGGGCACGGGGGAGGCTGCATTGGGCACGGGGAAGGCTGCATTGGGCATGGGTCAGGCTGCATTGGGCATGGGTCAGGCTGCATTGGGCATGGGTGGGGCCACGCTGCATTGGGCAAAGGTGAGGCTGCATTGGGCACGGGTCAGGCTGCATTGGGCATGGGCAGGCCACGCTGCATTGGGCACGGGTCATGCTGAATTGGGCACGGGTCATGCTGCATTGGGCACAGGTGAGGCCACGCTGCATTGGGCAAAGGTGAGGCTGCATTGGGCACTGAACATGCTGCATTGGGCACGGGTGAGGCTGCATTGGGCATGGGCAGGCCACGCTGCATTGGGCACGGGTCATGCTGAATTGGGCACGGGTCATGCTGCATTGGGCACAGGTGAGGCCACGCTGCATTGGGCAAAGGTGAGGCTGCATTGGGCACTGAACATGCTGCATTGGGCACGGGTGAGGCTGCATTGGGCACGGGTGAGGCTGCATTGGGCACAGGTGAGGCTGCATTGGGCACTGGCCACGTTGCATTGGGCACAGGTGAGGCAGTATTGGGCACAGGTGAGGCAGTATTGGGCACTGGCCATGCTGCTTTGGGCACAGGTGAGGCTGCATTGGACACTGGACATGCTGTATTGGGCACAGACCACGCTGCATTGGGCACAGGTGAGGCAGTATTGGGCATGGGCAGACCACGCTGCATTGGGCACAGGTGAGGATTATTGAAGCGCTAACACCAGGTGTTTGGAGTATCTTTATCTGTTGATTAAACTTTCTGGAATACATATATTGCTATTGTGGTGTAGGATCTGGGCTCTTTCTTTCTTCTCAGACTCGAACCACACACCCTTTGAGCCCCGCCCTTTAAACCACGCCCACTATTTAATTTAAGCCCCGCCATTTTTTTGTGGGGGGGGGGGGGGGCCCATACAACATTTTGCTATGGGGCCCTGTGATTTCTAGTTACGCCCCTGGTCCCTACTCTACCAACTCGCATAATGCACATCAAACCAGGGTGCCAGGGCCTTAAATAGGCTCTGCTAGACCCAAGATGGCTGCTAGGGTCAAATGGGGTGGAAGTATCCAATAGAATAGCTTCCCCATTAACCCAGGAAACCACAGAGAGACCTTGTTCCTCCTGACTTCCTCACCAACAACAGTGCCGTTGCGGAAGAGCACTAACTGCAGTGGAGAAAGTAGATTGCACCTGCCTACAGGCTATTCTTTTAAGAGCTGGACAGACTTGAGTCACTTAGTAACTTTACAGTTAACTAGTTAACTACGATAAAACTGAGGTCCCTAAGACCTAAGTTTGCAAGGGACCTCACCCTTCCAGATTTCACTATCTATTTATAAGCATCTTCCCTCACTAGAATTGTAGACTGGTTTTACAATGCGATCTCTAACCAATGAGTAACTTTATAGGAGGACATCATGTTCCTCAAATTGTGGTCTCTACCTTTGAATATGTCCCTATCTATGCACTTGAAATGAAGACTTAGCGTTATTAACTTCCTCTACCCTGAAAGTATGGGATGCCTTGTTGGATAAGCAGATGTTATCTGCTTACATTGGTCCAATGACCCCTCTCTGTTTTCCAACCCAGACTTCCCATTGGCATTTAGAGCCCAGTCTTTTCTCTTGTGGAAATCTGCGGATAGCACTAGATCCAGGTCCAGACTTTGGTCAACGATGACATTCCCTCTGCATGTTCCATTACTCACCTTCTAACCTCAGAACAGATGGGTCTGGTTACATACTGTAGACACCAGCTCCATACCTTTATTCAAGCTCTTAAATCCATGTCTCCTTTGAATAGATCTTTCTACTGACTTCAAGGGTTTGTTGTTACAGGAGCAGAGACTGACATGTATATTGTCCATGATTTGTAAATTATTACTTTCCACAATTTTTTCTGGAACTCTTTCTAACCAATATTCCGTCCTCCAGCTCCCCCGGCTCGGTCGTCTTGCTGAGTCCGGGGTTCGACATACCCCAACGCTCAAGTCGTCAATCTCGCGTACTCCTCCGAGAAATAGAATTCAAGCCAGTAGTACCATTTTTTGAGATATTGTTCTCTGAGGCCTTTGTCAGATGCCACCAGGTCCTCCATCCTATGGATGTCCGCTACTTTTTTCAACCACATTGCTACTCCTGGGGGCTCTGTCTGTTTCCACATTAGGGGAATACAACTTTTTGCTGCCGTGACCAGGGAGGGGATGATGGATTTCCTATAGACCTTACCTGGAATCTCGTGGTGATGTATTAGGAAGAAGCCTGCAGTCATGGGCAAGTCTCTATCCACAAATTTCTGCAAGATTCGGTGGACTTCCGTCCAAAACGGGGTCAGGAGTCTGCAGGACCAGAAGATGTGGAGCAGGCTACCCGCCTCCTCTCCACATCTCCAGCATCGGTCCGAGCTCTGAGGAAAAATTTTGTGTAATCGCACTGGGTTGTAGTACCAGCGCGTGAGGACTTTGTACCCTGACTCTTGCTGGTTAGCACTCACTGAGTTTTGCGCTGTTTTTGACATGTGACAACCCATCTGTTTTACGTTTTTTAAGGTGGAGAACTGGTGTGTCTATAGTGGGCAGAGCCCACTTAGCAATAAGGGAACAACTCAACCGCATTCTCAGGAGGAACCCAGGATCCTACAGGCTGCTGACAGTCTTTAGAGAGGAATCGTTCAAATACAAGGTGTATATACCAGGTGTATTGGAAAGCTCTTTGCAATCATAGAAGCTTTAAAACACTCTAGGCCTGGAACAGCAGGCTGATCCTCTAAATGCAGTGTATGCACAATCTGTCCTATCTTTGGGAAGGGGGGGGGGGTACTATTTGTTATATTATTATTTGCTGGTGGAGGACCCTGTACTAGCAGTGCCTAAATTACATTTGTTTTTCTCTAAGTACCGTATATACTCGAGTATAGGCCGACCCGAATATAAGCCGAGGCACCTAATTTTACCACAAACAACTGGGAAAACTTATTGACTCGAGTATAAGCCTAGGGTGAGAAATGCGCAGCTACTGGAAGTGGAAAAGAGGGTCAACGATGCCCATTTGCAGCCTCACTGTGCCCATGCAGATGGACACAGTTGACCGATTTGGGGCCCTGTATCTCAGGGTCACTTAGTGCTAGGAACCCCATCTTTAGATATGTTGTAGTGCTAATTCCACTGGGTTGGAATACAACATTTGGGGTTCCTAGCACCAAGTGTCCCCGAGATACGGGGCCCCAAATTCGGGGTCAGAAAATCTCAAGCACTTTTCTGCAGCAGAGAATGACATTTTCTGAACCGACTTTGGGGGGCCCTGTATCTCGGGGCCACTTAGTGCTAGGAACCCCATCTTTGGATATGTTGTAGTGCTAGTTCAACTGGGTTTGAATGCCAAATTTGGGGTTCCTAGCTCTAAGTGTCCCCGAGATATGGGGCCCCAAATTCGGGTCAGAAAATGTCAAGCACTTTTCTGCAGCAGAGAATGACATTTTCCGAACCGACTTTGGGGCCCCGTATCTCGGGGCCACTTAGTGATAGGAACCCCATGTTTGGATGTGTTATAGTTCTAGGTCCACTGGGTTGGCACACCAAATTCTCCTAGATCTAAGTGGCCCCGAGATACGGGGCCCCAAAGTCGGGTCGGAATTTTTTTTTTTTTTTTGCTGCAGAAAAGTGCTTGACTCGAGTATAAGCCGAGGGGGGCACTTTCAGCACAAAAAAATGTGCTGAAAAACTCGGCTTATACTCGAGTATATACGGTAGATTAAAAATGTTAAGGCTTATTATGGTTAGCTGTTTATTCATTGTGTCTATCCATTATGCTTCATCAATATCTTTGATATGGGTCAAAAGTAGGTATTTTAATTTGATAGTCAGAGTGTCAAAAATGAAAATTCTGCTATGTTAAAGTTCAACTATGTACTTTGAATTGTTTACACATCATACATCCTACAACCAAAAACAGCACAGTAGGCAAGTACCGTATGTCATCACTGGGGGAGGGAGATCAGCAAACCGTAATAGTCAACAGTAAAAAGAACTTATGTTAAGATCCTACTTAAGACATACAAGGCAATGCTACTTTATTTGGTGGGGTACAGTAATTATATTTTTTAAGCAAAAAAATTATCTTTGCTGTTACAGTGATAGGATAAGCAAAAGGCCCTAATAGAATTTAGAACTATTGATGGGCAAGCTGAGCAAAATTCAGTTTGCTGGTTGTTCACCAAAAACTTGAAAAAAAATCTGCAAACCTCAAAAATAACATCCGAAATTTATAGGAGCTGAATCTTAGAATGTTTTAATGGCCTTTTCAAGCCCAATTTGCAAGCTTTGGTTAAAAATTGGCAAGGTTAGACGAATAATATTTACCACACCAACCTTGTTTTAATTTCCAATTAATAGTTGTATTATAATAAATGTAAATGGTCACCATGGCCTACGGCTTGTAATTCTCAATAAACTGTGGGGTCGTTGGTGAGCATCCGCATAGTTAATTGATCATAGTTAATTGAGGTATGGACAGACAGTGTCCTGAGAGTCTTCAGGATCCTGGCATTGCACCCATGATTTGCTGATCACAGGTGCAATGTTTTACAGGCTCCAGTGTGAAAAAAAACAACATGCAAAAAAGATGTGCATTTATTATTTTTTAAAGGCGAACTTATCATTTAATGTCATTCTCAGGAGATAGAATGTCCAAAGAAACACTTGATGCATGTGTTTATGATGACTTTTCATGTGTGGCATGTCTGTACTATATTGCAAACCTTAAATAAAGATTATACATGTACTGCTATGGAGTACATGTGCCACTGCCAATACATGTATTATTCATTTACTGCTATGAAGGACATGTACCAATACCTTTCAGTAGGGAGTGGGTATTTGTTTTGTTTTCACACAAGTCTATGACAGTATCCCCCCAAAATCCATATCAGGCACTTATCTTTGATTTGAAGGAGAACTCTATGCAAAAAAATCCTATTACATGCATACATACATATACTAGGGCCAATTTAAACAAGAGACAATGTACCAGCATATCTTTTGGATTGTAGGAGAAACCAGAGTACCTGGAGAAAGCCCATGCATGCACAGGGAGAACATGGACACCTTTTGCATGTAGTATCCTGATTCATCCACTATCCAGATTCATAAACTATCCAAGTTAGTACTGTATCCTAAGATTCAAACCAAGGACCCTATTATTGCAAGGAAGCAGTGCTAATCACTAATCCAGTTGGTCAGGCGAGTCATTGGCATATGAAAGTTTAATAATAAAAGAGCCCGGAAATTTGACTACTTTTACAATGCTATGCTCCAACATACACAGCCTCACCAGGCAAATACTATGAACAACTAAGTATGATTTTTGGGTTTAAAATAGAAGTCCAGTCAAGAACTAAATCTAAACATGAACCTGCTCCCAACCCAATTTGAAATCCTTATACTAACTACCCTGTAGAGGAAAGATGTTTTCACTGATGAATCATGATGAAAAACACCTGCAGCTCTGCTGAGAGAAAAAGACAGCCAACATGTTCAATTCCAGCACTTACTCGCCACAAAGGATAGACTTTCAGATTCCAATAAGCCCCCTGCCTGCAGGCCCCACAACTATTATGTTAGGGTTGTAAGGATTGTATATGGGGAGGGGGTTTGCATGCACATCCCCTCCTTTCCTGGTCTGCTGGGCTGCATGCTTGAACAAGGGTCTGAAATTGGATTGATGTAGTGCATGTTTGATGAATATCAGATGCAATGCTTTATAAATATGCAACATTAATAATGCAACACAGTTTTTGCTGTAAATTCGGGTGTCTGCCAAACGGTCGATGTTTAGGCCAAACTTTTGCTCTGCCCGAACCGTTTGCCAAACTCTAATTAAAGTCAAGGTTTCTGCTAAAAGCAGTTTGAGAATAGCTTCGGCGGACATTTCTAAGAAACCAGTGGCTGTTTTTTGTGGAGTAAATAAATGCAAACTGGCAAATACTTTTGAAAACTTTTAAAACTAGGGTCGTTGGTTCGAATCCCAACCACAACACTACCTACCTGGGGTTTGCATGTTATCCCTGTGCCTGCGTCGGTTTCCTCTGGATACTCCGATTTCCTCCCACTTTCCAAAGACATGCTGGTAGGTTAATTGGCTACTGTCCAAAATTGGCCCAATATGTGTATGTATGAATGTGAGCTAGGGACCTTAGATTGTAAGCTCATTGAGGGCAGGGACTGATTTGAATGTACAATATACATGTGTAAAGCGCTGCGTAAAAATTGAGGGCGCTATATAAGTACCTGTAATAAATTAATAAATAAACACCATTTTTTTTATTAAAACCAGGTGCTTTGACATATATTTGACATGACCAGATTTTTAAATATTAAAGCGTAACTCCACTTTTGTTGAGAAAAAAACATTCACCTCTGGGTAATCTATGTACATTGCAAGGATTATAACCACCTTTATTGCAGATTCCTACCTTTTGTTAGTCTGAAGAAATCCCTGTATGTTCCTCTGTACCTATGTGAGTGGATCTAATGGGAGTGGTTTCATAATTATCTATCAGGTGTGCACCTGTACAGCACCAATGAGGAAATCTGATGGGCCTGCATCCCTTTAGATGTGTTCCTACAGGGAGTATCTCACCAAAAATTACGTTTTTGTTGCAGGGGATGCCTGAAATATGACTTGTATCTTAGGCAGACTTCTGGGACAATTGGTGAGCCAATCACACAAGCAGGAAATTATGTTTCTGGGGGTGGTCAGTATACTCTGTGTATAGAACAACTCCAGGTAGCCATATTGCATTGCATTTACAGCAAATGACAGTGGCTGCAGACTGAAAAGGAAAGGTAATTTTTAATAATATTCAATTAAAATATGACTTGTGTCGCAATTGTATACACTATATTATTTTTTCTTTATTTACTATTTTTTTCCCCACGAAAGCAGAGTTACCATTTAAATATTTAACAAATACATTATATTTCATCAGTATTCAATCATACAATATCTTTGTATAACGTAAAATTATTTTTGTAACAAATATGTTAAATAACCCATTCATTAAACACCATTATGTAAATAGCACAATGATCTTCCAAGTAGCATCAGGATACATGTAGTCAAAGTCACAAATGCATGCCTACTCTGCATTCCCTTTAAAGCATGAGTTATGCAAACCAGCCAAAAACTTTGAAATAGAAATTACTGCTAACCATTAGACCCATTAATTTTTTCTGTGGACACTATGTTGGCGGTATGTTTTGTACTTTTATTGCAGTTCAGAGAGAAAGGTGATCACACTTGGTGCAGGTGATACCATTCTCTAACACTTCTTTAAGTATCAGACGCGTAGAGTGAAAACACGTTTATGCTTTAAATGCCATCCCGGCTCACTGCCACTTCTAAGAGAATGCTTTTAGGTTTTAGTACTATGCTGCTTCCCTACATTAAATTACTTCCACATTTCATTGCACAGTGTTTTTTTTTTCCCCATCTTGGAAAGCAGGTGAAATAGGATTTTATCAATGAAAAGGTGTGGCATGTAAGGCCAAGCAGAAGTTAGCTATTAACCTGCCATGATATGTTTTAATTGTAAAACATCATTTTAAAGCTAGTGCACAATGACAGACTCTTTTTTCTCCCAAATGTCATTTATAGCATGTGTTAATTTGGCAGCTATAGGAATTGAGTAATGTTGTATTATGAGGGAAAATATCACTTTAACATGTTCAGTGTTTGTCTTGACACACTTTTTTTTTAAACTTTTTTATCTGTTTATTTTTGTTCTTTCGATTTTTATTCTGCACTTTATGAAACAGCCTTCTTTCTGTACTAAACCATGCAACTAACACATTACTTAATCTTACTGGCACATTGTAAAATTTTACACATGCGCTCATCCAGATAATTACACAATTAATTTTCACTTAGTACAGCTGAAACAGGGATAATGAAATTTCCACTGGTGTACTGTTACGTCCTAGGGGTCACAGGTCAGTTTCCTGTTTGGATAAGAGCAAGTTTAAAGAGGATTTCTGACAGTCTCCTTGCTTTAAGCAAGCCTGAAAACATTGCAAAAGAATTTCAATTTACAGCTCAGTTCAGTGAAAGGAGCAGATGTTGGAAGTGTGCCGCTGACATTCTGGAAGTACACTGAGCACAGGTGTACTTAGCAGACACCCCCTCCCATATGCACACACACACTCAAGTTATTGCAAGTATTAATCTGGCCTAATTAAAACTTTCCTCTATTTACAGAACTGAAGAGGGTGCTATGTCTCACAAATTAAAAATCCTGTCATTACAAAGGGGATTTGTAAGTACTAATCTGTAACGCAGACGCAAATGCCTTATAATTGTTCAACAAAGACTTTTCTGTGTATAGAGAATGTATCATATAATTTGTAACATGTACTTTGATTCAGATTTTGTCATTGAACACGAGTGGCTAATTTAATAAAGGGAGTCCTACCTTGTCTCAAACCTTAAAATAAAAGGAGGAAAAAAAAATAGAATTTTCCAAGCTTATTGGGTATGTTAGGGAAATACATGATTTTGAGATTGCCTAGTGTAATGATTCTATCCCTGACTTGAATAGTTGAAGCCTAAGGTTAGTACTTACTTTTAAATTAATTTAGGGTTTGAATGCAGCTTCCTCATATGTATTTTGGATGCATTGGTAAAGGGATTATAGGACGGTAGTAGCCTCATATAGGGCTCCTTAAAAACGAAAGGAGTATTAGATGGTTAAAGATTGACCACAAGAGATTTTGGACTCTCGTGATTGCTTCTGTCAAGTCATATACACAATGCAGCTAATTTACTACAGAGAGTTTATTTACCAAATGGGTAGAGACTTAAGTTTTTTAAAGAAAATATTCACTAGTATGGTGAAGACCTGCTCACTTAAATCATCAAAGCTTACACAAGAATTTTTTTTTTTCCCATACACTTGCTTGGCAATTCAAAGTGGATGCAACTTTACTTCCTCACTAATCTTAGTGAACATTCCACTGCACAAAGTGAGCAGTCTCTTCTAAGCTAAGTGCACATTCACTTAGCTTAGTGAAATTTTTTTTTTTTTGTTAAGGTTACTTTGTAGGTTTCTTTTGCAAGCTGATAGTGGTAAATGCTGGGGAACTGTCATATATTGCATGCAATCAATGTTGAGCTCTAACCTGAGCTTCAGATAGAATGTTAAAATGTCTGACAATTTTTGTATTGTTATATTTGCCCCCATTAAGCCCATTTCCCTCACATCCTGTCTTGGTGGCCACGTAGGAAGTGTAGCAAACCCTCTTATCAAGGACACAGACAGCCATAAAAACCTGACAGAGGCTGTAACCCTCCCCCCACCATATTTAAAGCTAAATATCATGCCACAGACTTAGGTATGACATTCTCTTTGTATGCCTTTTCTTAAAAGTATTGTATGTTGTAAATATACTTATTTTAGTAAGTTCCCGAAACAAAATAGGAATAATAATTGCAACTAATTGGTTGGATTTAGAAAACAGTCTGTAGTACAGGTCACTGCAGGAAAATTTTCTGCACATTGATTTTTTTATTGAAATTATTATATCTGATTATATTAGATACATTTAAAATATATAGGATAAGCTTTTTTACTATAGAAAGTTGTTATGGATTAAGATATTAAAGTGTGGCCGAAATATGGGTAGATTGTACAAAACAAATTTTCAAAGCAAAAATAGCTTGCTGACACTGTATAATACCTAGCACACAATCATTTTTGTTCCCATACTATAGTATGCTATCTTAGAAGTTTACATGTTATGATAGTTTGTAAACATAAAGACTTAGACATATTATTGTGGTTTTACTAGTAGGATCTCTCATTTATGGTTTTTCCTTTACCAGAAAAAGAACGTGAAAATACAGGATGAGCTTCATGGTACAGATGCAAAAATAAAATTCAAAATACAGAATGCGTTAAACATGTTAAAGATGCAAAAATAAAATATAAAACACAGAATGTGGTAAACATGTTAAAGATGCAAAAATAAAATCCAAAATACAGAATGTGTAAATTTTTTGGAGTGACCTCTATACAGCAAAACTATACAAAAGATATATTAATATAACTGCAATAGAGTGCTCTCAATCTTATTCAGCGGAAGACGTATGCATACAGCCTGTATTAAATATGTCAGAATGGTAATCCTTTTTCTTTTTTATTACTAATAATTTATGCCACTTTAATGTAGTTTAATAAGGCCATAACATTTTAGTTGTGGTATGCCATAATACTTTTTATAAAGTCAGTTTACAGTCCGCTCTTTGTTCTGAAGTTCAAAGTGACAAACACATTGCACACAAGTCACCTAGAAGCTTACAGACTAGAGCCCAACCAGCTCAGAACATATTAGACTGTGCTCCAGATTTGTAATTGAGGGCTATGTTCCTGGACTATAGATACGCCAGACTTGATATTACTCAATTTAATAGGAGAAAAAGAAAGCAGCGAAACAACTCATTTGTATGTTATTACTTTTTTTCTTCCTTTTTTTTCAAACAAATTGAAAAGTGTTTGCAACACTCGTTTAAGTTCTACGTCCAACAATATCTTTTAGGCTTGTTACAATGCTGGCATTATACTGTCCCTTGTCAGCTTTCAATTACTTCATGCACCTAGCTGATCACCAACTTATTTCCTGGCTTAGGTAAATAGGGGTTTTTGGTGCACTTCCCAAAAGTCATTTCAGAGAAGATAAATTAAATAATGATTGCAATTTAATACAGTGATAGTGCTAAAATATTTCCTTCAAGTTTCAAGTTTGACCACAAGTTTCCAATAATACACTTATTTAACTTGCTAGTTCAAACCTGAGCTTTTATTAAATTCTACAGCTGCAGTCAATATTTATGTATTCATCAACATGGTTGGACATTTTAAATATCATGGAGACTCGGGTGTGTTATAAGCACATAGAAGGAACACTTGCGTTTCATTTTAGGTGGGAAATTTCATTTGATGGTATAGCTCTGCTAAAAAAAACACACGACATTAATGTTTAAAGTAATATAATTTCATGCCTATTTTAGAAGAAACATAACACTCACATATGTGTGCTTATATAAACTAAACACACGGGCACACATTTTCTTGGACTGTAGTGGATTCATAATATATATATATATATATATATATATATATATATATATATATATATATATATATATATATATATTCACTTATACATGCCTAATTAAATCCAATACCAAGTATGCTGTATATATATGCAAGCCATTTTCCATGTGTGATTGCTTAATCCCTTTAAATCCAGCCACTTATCATTAAGTAGTAAATGGATGACCTTGGTCATTCCAGACCTGGCAGGATCAGTTAGATCTGTGTGGTCTATCCTGCTGCCCCCATGAGAATCACAAAAGAATTTTATCTTGCTCTTCCCAGCATCCCTAACCTTTTAAGTATTTCTATTCTACTGTATTTTATACAAAATATACTTCTGATCATGTCTAGCATTCAACCATTCAGTAGTATATTTCCTGTTTTCCAACATTGCATTACTAAATAGCAGCGATGTTCCATGTTGACAAAATATTATTCACATCCCTGATTGCATGTACATCTATATTACCTAGTGAATCTCTAATCTGTTCAAAGTATACAATTTATTTTGGTACTTGATTGTACAATATTTAAATATTAAACTTAAATCATAGATGGAGAGGTAAAGCAGAAATGTAAATCTGAACATGCATATGTCATATACTGTGTAAAGCTTTACTGGTGCTCTACATGGTACACGCGGTCGGAAATTCCGACCAAAAAATCAGTCGGATTCTTTCCGATGGATTTTGTCTGACACTGATGTTGCATACACACGGTCGGACAAAGTTGTCGGAAAATCCGATCATTCTGAACGTGGTGACGTTCGTTGCGTACGACGGAACTACGTAGAGGCTAGTAGCCAATAGCTTTGGTCTCGTAATTTGATCTGAGCATGCGTGGCACTTTGTCCGTCGGAATTCTCTACACACGATCGGAAAAATTCAGACGGAAATTCCAACGGAAAAAGTTAGATGGAGCCCACACACGGACGGATTTTCCGACAACATGGTTAGATCGGACATTTTCCATCGGAATTTCCGACCGTGTGTACAGGGCATAAAGCTGACCACTCTATTGTACACACAATAGGATTTTTGATGGAAAATGTGTGATAGGATCTTGTTGTCGGAAATTCCGACCGTGTGTAGGCTCCATCACACATTTTCCATAGAAATTTCCATCACACAAAATTTGAGATCTGGTTCTCAAATTTTCCGACAACAAAATCCGGTGTCGGAAATTCCGATCGTGTGTGCACAATTCCACCACGAATGCTCGGAATCAAGCAGAAGAGCAGCACTGGCTATTGAACTTAATTTTTCTCGGCTCATCGTAC
The DNA here is from genome assembly GCA_028564925.1 of Lithobates sylvaticus. NCBI lineage: Eukaryota > Metazoa > Chordata > Amphibia > Anura > Ranidae > Lithobates > Lithobates sylvaticus. The sequence continues at coordinate 309,506,294 of CM053028.1, read as the reverse complement.
ATGTTGTACGTTACTGTGTTCTTGACGTTCGGAATTTCTGACCAACTTTGTGTGACCGTGTGTATGCAAGACAAGTTTGAGCCAACATCCGTCTGAAAAAATCCCATGGATTTTGTTGTCGGAAAATCCTATCGTGTGTACAGGGCATTTGCCTTCAAAACAGCATCAATTCTTCTAGGTACACTTGCACACAGTTATTGAAGGAACTCAGCAGGTAGGTTGTTCCAAACATCTTGGAGAACTAACCACGGATCTTCTGTGGCTGCAGGCTGCCTCAAATCCTTCTGTCTCTTAATGTAATCCCAGGCAGGCTCAATGATGTTGAGATCAGGGCCCTGTGGGGGCCAAACCATCACTTCTAAGACTCCTTGTTCTTTTTAATGCTGACGGTAGTCGGTGGCCGGTAGACGGTGGCAAAAACGCTGTGTGGGGGAAACTAACACTGCACATCACCCTGAACACACCATCCCCGCTGTGAAACATGGTGGTGGCAGCATTATGTTGTGGGGATTTTTTTTTCAGTAGGAAAGCTGGTCAGAGTTGATGGGAAGATGGATGGAGCCAAATACAGGGCAATTTTAGAAGAAAACCTGTTAGAGTCTGCAAAAGACTTGAGACTGGGGCGGAGCAGGACAAGGACCCTAAATCCAATTGAGAATCTGTGGCAAGACTTGAAAATTGCTGTTCACAAACGCTCTCCATCCAATCTGACAGAACTTGAGCTATTTTGCAAAGAAGAATGGGCAAAAATTTCACTCTCTAGCTGTGCTGGTAGAGACATACCCAAAAAGACTGGCAGCTGTAATTGCAGCAAAATGCACGCCACACTTTTCACATATTTATTTGTAAAAAATGTTGAAAAACATTTATAATTTTCCTTTCACTTCATAATTATGTGGCACTTTGTGTTGGACTATTACATAAAATCCCAATATAAAACAATAACGTTTTTGGTTGTAACATGACAAAATGTGGAAAATTTCAGGGGTATGAAAACTTTTCAAGGCACTGTATACTGAAATTTTTTATTGTATACTACTAATAGTGGCAAACAGTGATTTAAATTGGGACTGTGATGGGCAATCTGACACTAACTGATGCAGGGGGGGAACTGACTAACTGCCACTGACATCACCAGTGACACTAAGACCCCTTTCACTGAATGCATTGGCCGTTAGCGCTAAAGTGCTGCTCACTTTAGCGGCGCTTAAGCGCTGTTTAAGCAGTGCTTTTGCAACACTTTTCTTCCGCTAGCGGGGCGCTTTTACCCTGAAAAAGGGGGTTAAAAACTCCAGTTTTTCTGCGTTTTTAAAGCACTGCCCATTCATTCCAATTCCGCCCCAAAGATGCTGCTTGCAGAACTTTTCATAACATCCCGCAAGCGCACCACCCAAGTCTGAAAAGTCACACTGGAATAAATGGGAGGCAGGATTTCAGGCGCTTAGCAGAGGCTATATTCAGCGCTAAAACGCCTGAAAACCGCCCCAGTGTGAAAGGGGTCTAATACAGTGATCAGTGGTAATAATATACACTATCACTGTACTAATAACACTGGCTGGGAAAGGTTAAAAATGTAGGTAGAATCAAAGGGTTAATTATGTGCCTAACAATAAATTGAATAATCAGCCAAAGATCTGAGGATCAAAGGCATCACATCCCAGAAATACACAAATTATTTATAATCACAGAAAATGTGATTTTTTAGGTGCCAACAAATTCATATACCAACATTTTATTCATAAAATCACAAAATGTTATTCAAAAGTAGGGATGAGCTTCCTGGTTCGGTTTGCACCAGAACATTGCGAACAGGCAAAAAAAAATTGTGCGAAAATGTGAACACCATTAAAGTCTATGGGACATGAACGTGATAAAAAGCGTTCATTTTAAAGGCTTATATGCAAGTTATTGCCATGAAAAGTGCATGGGGACCTGGGTCCTGCCCCAGGGGACATGTATCAATGCAAAAAAAAGTTTTTCAAATGTCAGTTTTTTCAGGAGCAGTGATTTTATTAATGCTTAAAGTGAAACAATAAAAAAAATAAAATATTCCTTTAAATATCATGCCTGGGGGTCCCCTTAGTCTACCTGTAAAGTGGCGCATCTGTCTCATGTGTAAGGAAAAAATGTAATTTGAAATTGTTTGCGGCTGTAATGTATTGCTGCATCCTGGCAATATAGATAAAAAAATTGAGAAAAAAATCTGTGTGGTTTCCCCCCAGTCCATACCATACCCTTATCCGAGCAAGCAGCCAGGCAGGCCAGGAAAGGGGAGGATGAGCGAGCACCCCCCTCCTGAACCATACCAGGCCGCTTGCCCTCAACATGGGAAGGGTGCTTTGGGGTCCCCCCCCAAAGCACCTTGCCCCATGTTGATGGGGAAAAGGGCCTCATTCCCACAACCGTGGCCATTGGTTCTGGGGGTCTGTGGGCGGGGGGGCTTATCGGAATCTGGAAGCCCCCTTTAACAGATCCCACCCCCCCATGTGAATGGGTATGGGGTACATTGTACCCCTACCCACTCACCAAACAAAGTATCAAAAAGTAAAAACCACAAAAGACAGTTTTTGACAATTCCTTTATTAAAAAAAAAAAAAAAAAGAAAGTGTTCCGCAATGTCCATCCATCTTCAATCACGCTGCCCGATTGACCTGAAAAATAGAAAAAAACTTGAGTCCCGCCGACTGCTGTCTTTTCGCTGTGACAGCTCTTATATAGGCAAGGGCGGGGCTACCCGCTGATGTAACCGATTGACCCCGCCCCCTCTTACGGCACATGACATCACAAGGGGGCAGGGTCACTTGGTTACATCACCAGGTGGCCCCACCCTTGCCTATATACAGTAACAGCTGTCACAGCCAAGAGACAGCAGTCGTTGCAACACCTTCCATCTATTTTTCGGGGGCCGTCTGGCAGCATGATTGAAGATGGTTGGACATCGCAGGACACTTTTTTTTTCTTTTTTAATAAAGGAATTGTCAAAAACTGTATATTGTGGTTTTTACTTTTTGACACTTTTTGGTGAATTGGTAGGGGTACAATGTACTCCAAAGCACCCTTCCCATGTTGAGGGCAAGCGGCCTGGTATGGTTCAGGAGGGAGTTACTGCTCGCTCGTCCCTCCCTTTTCCTGGCCTGCCAGGCTGCTTGCTCGGATAAGGGTCTGGTATGGGTTTTGGGTGGAACTCACAGCTAATTTTTTTTTTAATTTGGCGTGGAGTTCCCCTTAAAATCTATACCAGACCCAAAGGGCCTGGTATGGATATTGGGGGGACCACACACCGTTTTTTTATTTCAATTTTGGTCCAGAGTTCCCCTTAAAACCCATACTAGACCCAAAGGGCCTGGTATGGACTTGGGGGGGGGGGGGGACCCATGCCGTTTTTTTTCTTAATTCTGTTATAGAGTTCCCCTTAACCACTTCAATACACTGTATTACAGTGATGACAAACCTATGACACGCGTGCCACAGCTGGCACGCAGAGCCATCTCTGTGGGAACCCGAGAGGGTCCAGGTTCACGGCGGGGAGAACATGGCAGCAAGCAGTGGTGAGGTGCAGGAAATTATCTGAATGAGTGAGTGGGCGGCTCCGCAGCCTCCGCATGGTAGGCTACAGGCCTGACAGCGCGGGAGGGAGAAAAGAGCTTCACGGCTTAATTTTATGGCCGAAGAGGGGCCCAGCATCCCTGGCGCCTTCTGGAGCCTGGACTCCTCAAACCTCCTTCAACAGTGAGGCCCGGAGAACAGATTGACTGTGGGCCCAGAAGACTAGGACAGGCGAGAGGCGCAGGCTGTGAGGGAGCCGCTGGATGGAACAGAGCAGAGGGCTCTCCCGGATCAAGGATGGAGACAGGTACCGGGCACAACTATACACTGAATACCTGCAGACAAAGACTAGGGCAGGGAGGCAGAGCAGGGATTGCAGATAGGGACAGAGCTAGAAGTCTCCTTTTCTCTCAGCTCCCCTCTTTTTTAGTCCCCCCTCTGCGACCCCCTCTTTCTGCTCCCACTCTCTCTCTCTCTGTCCCCCCTCTGTCCCTCTCTGTGTCCCCTCTCTCCCTCTCTGTGTCCCCTCTCTCCCTCTCTGTGTCCCCTCTCTCTCTCTCTCTGTCCCTTCTCTCTCTCTGTCCCCTCTCTCTCTCTCTCTCGCTGTGTCCCTCTCTCTCTCTCTCGCTGTGTCCCTTCTCTCTCTCTCTCTGTCCCCTCTCTCTCTGCCCCCCTCTCCCTCTCTCTTTGTCCCCTCCCTCTCTCTCTCTGTCCCCTCTCTCGCTCTCTCTATCTTTGTCCCCTCCCTCTCTCTCTCTGTCCCCTCCCTCTCTCTCAGCATCTCTCACACCACTCTCTCTCTCTGTGTCCCCTCCCTCTCTCTCAGCATCTCTCATACCCCTCTCTCTGTCCCCCTCTCTCTTTCACACCCCACTCTCTGCCCCCCTCTCTCACACACCTCTCTCTCTCTCTCTCTGACAACCCCCCTCTCACACACACACAACCTCTCTCTCTCACACACACAACCCCCCTCTCTCACACACACAACCCCCACTCTCTCTTACAACACCCACTCTCTCTCTCTCTTTTACACACACCCCCATCTCTCTCACACACCCCCTCTCTTTCGCTCAGCATACCTCTCTCGTCAATTGCTGTGTTGGCACTTTGCAACACAAAACCAACTTATTTATTTTTAGTTTGGGCACTCTGGCTCAAAAAGGTTCGCCATCACTGCTGTATTATATACTGTATACTGCCTGCACTGTATATACAGTATATTCTACACTGAATGCAGAGTATATATTTATATATACTACACAGTATATATATATATATATATATATATATATATATATATATATATATATATATATATATATATATATATATATTTAATACACTGCCTGCACTGTATATATAGTATACACTACACTGACTACACTGTACATACTGTATATATATATATATATATATATATATATATATATATATATATATAGTATCTCACAAAAGTAAGTACATTTTTGTAAATATTTTATTATATCTTTTTATGTGACAACACTGAAGAAATTACACTTTGCTACAGTGTAAAGTAGTGAGTGTACAGCTTGTATGACAGTGTAAATGTGCTGTCCCCTCAAAATAACTCAACACACAGCCATTAATGTCTAAATCACTGTCAAGTGAAAATGTTCAAATTGGGCCCAAAATTTTAGTATTTTGTGTGGCCATAATTATTTTCCAGCACTGCCTTAACCCTCTTGGGCATGGAGTTCACCAGAACTTCATAGGTTGCCACTGGAATCCTCTTCCACTCCTCCATGGCGACATCACAAAGCTGGTGGATGTTAGAGACCTTGCACTCCTCCACCTTCCATTTCAGGATACCCCACAGATTATCAATAGGGTTTAGGTCTGGAGACATGCTTGGCCAGTCCATCACCTTTACCCTCAGCTTCTTTAGCAAGGCAGTGGTCGTCTTGGAAGTGTGTTTGGGGTCGTTATCATGTTGGAATACTGCCCTGCGGCCCAGTCTCCGAAGGGAGGGGATCTTGCTTTGCTTCAGTATGTCACAGTACATGTTGGCATTCATGGTTCCCTCAAAGAACTGTAGCTCCCCAGTGCTGGCATCACTCATGCAGCCCCAGACCATGACACTCCCACCACCATGCTTGACTTTAGGCAAGACACACTTGTTTTTGTACTCCTCACCTGGTTGCCGCCACACACGCTTGACACCATCTGAACCAAATAAGTTGATCTTGGTCTCATCAGACCACAGGACATGTTTCCAGTAATCCATGTCCTTAGTCTGCTTGTCTTCAGCAAACTGTTTGCAGGCTTTCTTGTGCATCATCTTTACAAGAGGGTTCCTTCTGGGACGACAGCCATGCAGACCAATTTGATGCAGTGTGCAGCGTATTGTCTAAGCACTGACAGGCTGACCCCCACCCCTTCAACCTCTGCAGCAATGCTGGCAGCACTCATACATTTATTTTTCAAAGACAACCTCTGGATATGACGCTGAGTACGTGCACACAACTTCTTTGGTCAACCATGGCGAGGCCTGTTCTGAGTGGAATCTGTCCTGTTAAACCACTGTAATGTCTTGGCCACCGTGCTGCAGCTCAGTTTCAGAGTCTTGGCAATCTTCTTACAGTCTAGGTCATCTATATGTAGAGCAGCAATTCTTTTTTCAGATCCTCAGAGAGTTCTTTGTCATGAGGTGCCATGTTTAACACACCTGCTCCTGATTCACATCTGAGACCTTGTAACACTAACGAGTCCCATGACACTGGGGAGGGAAAATGGCTAATTGGGCCCAATTTGGACATTTTCACTTAGGGGTGTACTCACTTTTGTTGCCAGCAGTTTATATATTAATGGCTGTGTGTTAAGTTATTTTGAGGGGACAGCAAATTTACACTGTTATACAAGCTGTACACTCACTACTTTACATTGTAGAAAAGTGTAATTTCTTCAGTGTTGTCACATGAAAAGATATAATAAAATATTTACAAAAATGTGAGAGGTGTACTCACTTTTGTGAGATACTGTATATATATATATATATATATATATATACTAAACTGCCTGCATGCCACTAACTAACTTGCCTCTAGCTAACTTCTCTCATTCATAACACTATAAACGACCACCGTGTAAGCAGCCTTATATAGTGTGGGGTGTGGACTTAGCCCCCTGCCTTTGGCCAATCATGGCTCTCACAGCAGAGCACGCTGTGATTGGCCAAAGCATGCAGGTCAGGGGCATACTTTGGCCAATCATCAGACATCAATGCCCTGCGACCTCGCAGTGCATTATGGGGCATTCCGTGGTGCTCAAATTTGCTGCGAACACCCCATAATGTTCAGTATTCGCTGAACGGGCGAACACCTGATGTTCAAGTCGAACTTACATTCGACTCAAACATCGGGCTCATCCCTATTCAAAAGTTAAAATCATCATGGAAAATGAATGCGGTCATAGTATGTGCACAGTGTTTTCAGCTCAACATGTTTTACCATTCAATGGCTTCCTCAGGAGACTTGTTAAAGTGGAAGTAAACCCTCCTATCGTTTTCAGCCAAGGAAGCTGCCATCTTTGCCTCTGTTTAATCTTCAACTGCCACGGTGCTGCACATGTGATCCGTTATGACACCAGCCATTGGATGGTTTGACTGTTTGGTTGAGAGCACAGCCAATGTGCAGTTAGCATTCACGGCATGCCTTTTTTTTTTTAAACTGTTAAATCGATGGGTTTACTTCCGCTTTAAGCACTATACAAAGTAACTCTACAAATGAATAGAAAATTCTTATGTAGGTCAAACATATGAATTGTATAGGTATATTATACAAACTGGATCAATATATTTATACGTCAGTTAAATATTGTTAATTCACCTAACAAACATCATAAGGTGATTCAGTTCGCATTTGCAGCGCTATACAAATCATTCATTCATTCATTCATTCATAATCAATAGATCATCTGAAAGGTCATCTCACACTGGATGCTGGACCAATAGAATTGCATCTAGAGATATCAGTGTGTCATGGGAGGAATACAGCCCACTATAGGAGCCTTGAGCATAAAATGAGAATAACCATATATCTATTAGAGGGAAGTGGAGCACCAAAGTAACATATAAAGTCACTAAATGGGGCATAACACTTCTGTTTCTCAAAAGGGATATTGAAAACCCACTGTTTCAAATAAACAGCAAAAAGAAACTCAGAACAGAAGTTGAAGCTTAAAGGAATACGTTAGTTTGCCCCACTGATGGAAAGCAGCTTGGTTGGTCAGATTTCAAGTGGACAGTCAGCGCAAGCATACATCACTGTGATAATCTAATGGGCAAACAAAAAGGGATAAATTATAGTCCCCTCAATAGAGATGGGCTGAACAACCCCACCCCCCAGCACAGGGGTTCCGTTTGTGCCAGAACTCTCGAACATCGCAAAGGTTTGGACCCAAATGGTGAACCCCATTGAAGTCTAAGTGACCCAAACATGAAAAATGAAAAGTCCTATTTTGAAGGCTTATGCAAGTTATTGGCCATAAAGAAGGTATGGGGGCCCGGATACTGCCCTGAGGGACATGTACCAATTCAAATTTTTTTTAAAAAAAGATCCTTTTTAAAGGAGCAGTGATTTTATTGATGCTTAAAGTGAAACAATAAAAATGAAAAATTCCTTTAAATATAGTGCCTGGGGGTCCCCTTATGCCGCGTACACACGGTCGGAATTCTCATCGGAAAAAGCTCTGATGGTTTTCCCGTCGGAATTCCAACGGAATTTCGCCCAAACTGTCTTCCCCACACACGGTCACACCAGATTACGACGGTCAATAACACCACGCCTTAAAAAACGTTCGACTGCACTATAAAAGGGAAGTTTAATGCTTCTGAGCATGCGTTGGAATTTTGCGTGTCGGAATTGCATACACATGAAAATCCGATAGAAAGGTTTTCCGTCGGAAAAATTAAGAACACGTTCTCAATCCAAAGTCCGTCGGAAATTCTGACAGAAAAAAGACTGATGGGCATACACATGGTCGGAAAATCAGATGAAAAGCTCCCATCGGACTGTTTCCATCGGAAATTTTGACCGTGTGTACACGGCATTAGTCTGTAAAGTGGAGCATCTGTACCATGATAAAGCCTGCTGCAGCAAAACTGACATTCATAAAGAATAAAAGATGACATATAAATTGATTTTCCCTGCAAGCTTTCTTTAATTGGACAAGCTGGAATTTTGATGCTGGGCATGTGGGTGGCAGAGAGTGTATTTTTTTTTCCATGCAGCAACTGGAGCAGAGAAATGTGCCTGCTATACTCTACAGCTGGTGGTGTGCTGCTTGCAGTCGTCTTGCTAAAACCTGTGACACGCTTTGCTATACAATCATCCCTGTCAGTGGAGGCTGCTAAGAGGTCATGAGATATAACAGGGGTAGACATGAAAGGTAAGGAGTGAGAAGGAAAATAATTGTGTCCCTTGTGTGTGGCTTTCAGGTGCTCTTGCCAACGGGCTGAGTGGTGGGAGTTTAAATGCCTTTGCAAGCATGTGGTCCCCCAAATGGCTAGTGTTTTTGCCACGTTTGATCTGCTTGCAGCAGGGATTGCAAATTGCAACAGAGCGATCAGCTGCACATGTGCTAAAAAAAGGCCCACACAGCTGATATGTGGGAAGTGGGCCAGGAGATAACATCTCCACAATTTAATGGAATTGGGTACTCTTTCATGATAGCTGCCTCTGGAGAACATCCTGTCTCGTTGGGGTTGTTTCTTCCCCTCACTTTCCTCCTCTGCTCTATCCGGCACCTAAAGCCCCATACACACGCTCGGACAATCCGCGGACAAGGTCGGTCGGACTTTGTCCGACGTACTTTGTCCGATGTTGTCGTTGCGTACACACGGTCGGACTACGTTGTCGGAATATCCGGTCCGGAAGAACGTCGTGACGTAAGTCGTCGTCCACGAGATTACAAAAGGGAAGTTCAGCACCACGTCAGGCACCCGTTGGGCTCCTTCTGCTGATCCCGTGTTTATCGAGAGTTAGTGGAAGTTTGGTGACTTAAGATTCGCGCTTCTCAGTTTTCTGACTCAGATCGTTACTGCTCTTCAGTTTGTGCTTGTCGTGCGTATCTGTTTATTAGTGCGTGTAGTCAGTTCGCATTTGTTGGTCATTGCGGCCTATATCTTGATATAGGACGCTTTGATTTGCACTGCTTATTGTCTGCTCGTTGCTGGTATTCACTTCGTTCTTTCAGGCCTTGCTGTTTATCGGTGCTTTCTGTTTGTCCGTTCTGACCAGCCGACCTTTTGTGACCTTCTGAGCGATGTTTCCCGTGCGTACTCGTCGCCGAGTTCGTGCTGTACGCGGAATTGGTGTCGGGCTTTTAGCTTTGACCCAAGACCCGTCCATGAACAGAGTGATGAGGAGTATGTGGACCAAGAATTGGTTGCTTCAGCGTGACCAGTTCTCGCACATGCCTTTGCTTCGTGAGATCCGGGAGAATAATCCTGATGATTTCAGGAACTTTCTCAGGATGACGGACCCCGATTTTCACCGTCTTTTGGCTTTGCTGACCCCCTTTATCAGCCGGCAGGATACCTGCATGAGACAAGCCATTACTCCGGAGCAGAGGCTTGTTGCCACGTTGAGGTACTTGGCGACAGGGAGAAGTCTTCAGGATTTGAAGTTCTCTTCAGGTATCTCTCCCCAGGCCCTGGGAATCATTATTCCAGAGACCTGTTCTGCCATCATTCAGGTCCTGCAGGAGGACTATATTAAGGTAACATTTCTACTTTACTATTCCCTTCTATGTATGCTCTGTTTGCTAATGACTTGTATTTTTGACCTCCTTCCCTAATTACCATGATTGCAATATGTTCTAATATGCTGTGCCCCTTTTCTCCTTCATGCATTTTTCCCTTCACTTACCTCACCAGCATGCTCTTCTGCCCCAATAGACACCTATGGCCTAGTCACTTAAGCAATGTCTTTTGTCTGCTGCATAGTATTGTTTGCCCCAAAACACCCCCTAAAATATGCACAAATGTTTGCTGTGTGGTTTACTTCATGTAGAGCCCCCTTTTTTTGTTCTTTTGGTGGGGGGGGGGGCAAACTCATTAGGAACCCCCTCCCCCAACTGCTCTGTCAGATGGTACCAATCCTTTAGCTGCTGGCTTTCCCAAGGTCCATACACACTATATACCTACCTCTTTATAGTGCGCATCTTTAGGGATGAATTCAGCAAAGCATGTAGTGTAGTATTTGATCTTTCCTGTGGCCTGCCAATAGTGTTAAGTACAGAGGGTCTGGCCAAACTAGGCCACATTATTGAGCCATTTGCCAATCAATGAAGTGCAGAGGGTTACCTGTCCACCACCCCCCCCCCCCAAAACCATAGTTATTGCCAATGTCCCATCAGAAGTGGGGGGATTGATGGGGGGGTGAGTAATCTGTGAAGGGGAGCCTCTACTTTTCTGTGTAAATACTTTCCAGCCTCCAATTTTATACAATGCTCTTGTTCCAAGATGTTGATTGTCTAATCTGCTTGCAATGTTTAGGTGCAAAGTGACTAATTTTTTTTTCTTGTTTCACTCCACAGTTCCCTTCCACGCCACAGGAATGGCAGACTGTGGCCTCCCACTTTGCCAGCCGTTGGGACTTTCCTAACTGCGGAGGGGCAATTGATGGGAAACACGTCCGCATCGTCCCACCGCCCAACTCGGGGTCCTACTATTATAATTATAAAGGGTTTAATAGTGTAGTGATGTTGGCGGTGGTGTCGGCAACATACGAGTTTATGTATGTGGACGTGGGGATGAACGGCCGGATATCGGATGGTGGGGCCATTACGCACACGGAGTTCTACTGGCGTCTCCAAAGTGGCAGTCTGTGCTTGCCACCTCCAGAGGAGAATGCCGAAGGACTCCCCTTCGTCTTTGTCGCAGATGAAGCGTTTGCGCTGACTCCCCATGTGATGAGGCCGTTCCCGATGAGGACCCTCACCCCGGACCAGAGGGTCTTCAACTACAGGCTGTCCAGAGCCAGAAGAGTGGTGGAGAACGCTTTTGGCATCCTGGCCAGCCGCTTCCGCCTGTTCCTGACGGCATTTAACTTGGCGGAATACAAACTGAACCACATAGTTCTTGCCTGTTGCATATTGCACAACTTCCTCAAAAGACATAACAGGAACTATGTGGTGCCCGTTGGCCCAGATGTGGAGGGCCCTCCAAATGCGGACCTCACAGCCCTTCGAGTGGCACGTCCAGGCTTGCCCCCTCTCAATGCCCGCGTGGTCCGGGACCAATATATGGAATACTTTGTGGGTAGGGGGGCCATTGCTCTGCCTGACGATGTGTGAGAGGCATTTTTTAATAAATCTGATATTTTAACCAACCTCTGATTTCTTGTCATTTCAGTCTTCTTTTTAGCTTATTTTACTTTGACATTTTTTCCCTTTGCCTTCGACAGTGGTAATGCACTTTCTGGGCAAAAGGAGGTAACAGTCTCTTCTTCCCAAAAAGATTATTCTCATGTGTGTTTGCTACCTAATCTTTGGTCTAGAGAAGGTTTGTCCTGCATAACTGACACCCAAAATACTCCTTTTCAGCACCAGGTGTGACATGTGTGTATTCTCCAAAATGCTGTGCTCCGTGTTTTCGTACAAAGCACTGTGGGTGTCATTTACATAAGTCAAATCCGCTATGCTCTACAAGTGCATTGAAAAAGTTCCCTGGGAAAGGAAATTGCAGTGCAAAGTGGATTTGCCTTTAGTAAATAACACCCATTGCCCCCCATATCCTTTACATTTTACATACATAATGCATTGTTTTATTTAAATAAGGAAGCCACACATTTTGAAAAATAAAAAAGTTTACTTGGAAAACATTCACAAGTGCGTTTACAATCTTCACGCCAAAACTGACAACATCTTGGTTATTTACAACATTATTTACAAAGATTACGCAATTTGTAAAACCAGGCATGGAGCTAAGCAGAACCTATGAAGTAGGAAAGTTCAACTTTGTAAAGTGAAGACAAGATCAGACATGACTATATGTTCAAAGTGTGTTTGATCTTGCCTTCATCACATGGGGGGGGCACCCCCGAAAAGTGGAAATTTGGAACATGCACACAATTTGGTTCTGAAAATGGTCATTAGATGGTAAAACACATGCCTAGAAGCTTCAAAAGTGCCATTTTCCATCATGGGGATGAATGGACGTTTTTTGGGGGTGCAACCCCTTCACCACAACCACTTTCGTAGTTCGTAAAGTGTTTGCACCCCCAAAAAAACGTTGCCATTCATCCACCATGATGGGAGCTAGCACATGTGGACACAATGTGTGCATGTTCCAAATTTCACACAGTTTTTAAGTTGCAAATGTGTTCAGAAGCTGGCACAAATGTGTGTAAATTACTTGGTGCTTTTTCATATTTTTTCCTAAAACATCAATGATGTTCTTCAATTTTTGTTGAACATCATTGATGTTTTGCTTTATGTAATCTAGATCTCGATTGCAGACCATTATCTCTCCGATGAGTACGTGGGCACTCTCTGTGGTAAAGTGCGATTTTTCTTCCACAACATCCACGTCACCTAAAAACCACAAACAAAAAAAATGGGGTGTTGGAAATGAGGCAGCCATACATGGATTAGCTTACCAGTAGCTGTGTTCTCCCACACTCACCTGTTGTGGTGACAATTTCTCCAAGTTCGATGATCTCTCCTTCCTCCTCCTCCTCTGCTTCTGCTCTTTCCCCTTTTTTGGTAGGTGTTGGTTTGGGGGTTTCCTCAGACGGCCCAAGTTTTCGCTCCCCTATGAGAATGTCCAAAAGGAAGATTTAGCAACACAAGCTATTGAGGGCAGAAATAGGAAATGACAAACATTGCTTGAAAGTGACGGACACTATTTTAGTTTGGCCAGTTACAAATGTCAACTACATGAATGAAGTCACTTTGTAAAGGTGCTAAACTGACTAGCTTTTTGGTAGAAGTTTGTGTGATGGAGACCCCCCTCTAGTATCCACTGGAGCACATGTGTGGAAAAGCATAATAAAAAGGGGGTTTGGGTGTCCCAGCACTAGTGCTCTAGAGTCCAGATGGGTAAACAGCTACTGAGTGACCTCTCCTTTACATTGAATAAATTGGCTTTACATTCTTGATGACATTTCTAGTGAGAACAAACTTCCTTTCCCCAAAAAAAACACCAAACATCGTATTATAAGTGGCCGAACGATCGAGGTTGCGTACGATCGAATGCACACACGACCATGACAGTGGCAGAAAGATCGAGGCTGAGTACGATCGAATGCACAGACGAACCTGAAAGTGGCCATTTTGGAATGTACAACTTGGTAAAAATCAAAACACAATGGAGCAGTATGCAAGCAAGAAATCAAACACAAAACACAACTACTTACTTTTTTGAAGAATTCTCTTGATCTTTCTGTACTGATCGGCCTCCCTCAGTTTCAGGTCTGACCAGCGTTTCCTGAGTTGCTCCTTGGATCGTTGTACCCCAAAATTATTGTACAGCCTTCTCACAACTTTAGACATGATCTTGGCCTTGCGGACATTGGGGTTGAGGTAAGGCCCATACTTCCCATCATAGTCGCTCCTCTTTAATATGTCCACCATCTCCAACATTTCTCCAAATGTCATATTGGAGGCCTTGAATTTCAGGTTCCGGGATCGGGACGTTTCTGCCTCCGGACTTTCCTCGTCCTCCTCCTCGTTGGTGGGATATTTGTGGCGCACCTGCTGTGTCCCCGCCATGTGCTCTCCCCACTACGCCGTAAAGAGAAGGGGTGGGGAATAGACGAGAAAGATCGTCAGGGGCGGGCGGAGTTTGAAGCATGCGCAGTGTATATAAAACGTCACACACCTGTGTCGTAGCCACGATCTGGGAGACGAGGGGAGAGAAAACTCACACGAGACGATCGCTACAAACGAAGGTACAATTTAACGTTGGTACATAACTAGCCTAGACTGATTTGAACTTGAGGCTTCTTTATGGAGAAGATTAGGAGAGTTTAGCCTGACATAATTTTGAGGGTTTTGTGTGTTGTTGTGTCTTGCAGAGATTGATATGAAGGGATTCAACGACATGAGTTTTCTCCCCCTCTTCATTGCCAAATACAGGGATTTTCCCATATTGTGGCAGGGTATACACCCACATTACACCAACAAACCAAAGAGGCACGCAGCCCTGGAGGAACTTGTGGAATTTGTCAAGCCAAGGTTCCCCACGGCAACTGTTGATGATATTAGAAAGAAAATTGGCAGCCTGAGGAGTGCGTATATCAGGGAGAGGAAGAAGGTCGTGAAGTCTGAGGAAACTGCAACTTCAGCAGATGAGGTCTATGTCCCCAAGCTCTGGTACTATCAGAGTCTCCATTTTCTGAAGGACCAGGCTGATGTCACAGAGCCAACCTCAACTCCTCCTTCCACGCTTCCTTGCGCACAGCCCACCCCTGATGAGGCTTCCGAGGAGCAACCTGGGCCTTCCAGTCTGGAAGAGGTGGAGGAGCCCAGCTTGTTCCAGGTATAGTAGTTTTGCTACCATTTAGGGGAATAATGAATGATGTTCACTTAATTCAGGCTCGCCAATTGCTTAGTTCCTAACGTGTTTGACATATCAACAGACAGTGGTGTGGGAGACATTTGGGGCCAGAATCTAAACTGCTGGGCTGAGAATTGTATGGTTTTCTATTTGTAAACATTTTGCACCAGTCACTAGATGAGAATTGTGTGTGTTTGATGAACAAATAACTGAAACTATGTCCCTTTTTCCTACACAGGAAGACCTCAGCCAGGAGGTGGCTGTGGAAGGTGGCAGCCAGGAGGTGGCTGTGGAAGGTGGCAGTCAGGAGGAGGCAGGGGTTAGTGGCAGCCACCAGCTGGGTAGTGGCAGCCAAGAGGGGGCTAGGCCTCGGAGCCTGACTGACACCCAAACCCCTCCCCTCCGCCCTCCGTACAAAAGGGCGAGAAGGGGGGGTTATGCGGCACAGTCAGCGCTCCGGATGATAAGAGAGGCTTCAGACTCCCTACATGCCACACCCGCCGACGAGGAGACCTTTGGCTCGGTGGTTGTCACAAAAATGATGGGTATGGAGGTGAGGCAACGCAACATGTGTGAGGGGCTCATCCTCCATGTCCTAAATAAGGGTAGGGCTGGGGAGATGACCCCAGTCACACATGTTTGCCATAGCTACCATGCTCCACCTCCTCCTCCTCCTCCTCCTCCTTCTGCCACCCCACCAGCACGACAGCCACAGCGTGGAAGGAAGCGTGGAAGGAAGACCTGAGAGTGACGACCTGGAATCAGTCTGGTCTGAGAGAAGATGGAGCCTCTCGTAGTACCAGAGCCTGGGGACCTAGATGGCATCTGCTGCAGTTCCGGATACTTTGGACTTCACGACCAGATTGCACTCCCCTTAATATACGTACTCCTCAGGCCCCCAATTTTCTACGCTTGAACAATGATGGTTGCCGTGGGGGGCCAAGGCTTTGCAAATTCCCCAAGTTTCACCATGGCTGCGTTCCTCTTTGGTTTGTTGGTGTGACCTAAATAAAGGTTTTTTTGATTTGAAATAATCATTGACTATTGTGTTTTACTTTGCTACAATGACAGTTTTTCTTTGAGTAAGCAGGTACATTTCACTAATCCTAAAGTAGAATTAACAAGGGGCACCAACAACAAACAAACTCCTAGTAAATGTAAGCAAGAAATACAAATGTAAATAATGTGTTTTTGGTAATTTGAGACACACAACCCCCCTCCAAAAAAAAAAAAAAAAAAAAAAAAACATTCAAATATGTATTCCCCCAAAAAAAAAAAAAAAAAGACAAATCATGGTAAAAAAATAACAAAGATTCTTTTCCGTTCTGAGTAAAAATAAACATGTAGTGTATAAATGGTGCAAAGTAATAAAGAAGTAAGTTTGTGAGAAGTGCGGGTGAATAGGAGCAGCTAAAAGATGTCATTCTTGTTGCATTGTAAAGAAAAAGAGAATGCGCTGCATTAAAGACATTTTAACATTGCAGCGTGACGAATGTGCTGTGTCGATTAGGAAAGGTAGTTTTACCTGACCGAGCGCTTCCGTCACAGAATTTCTTCTGAGCATGCGTAGCACTTTGTCCGTCGGACAAGCGTACACACGCTCGGATTTGGTGTGATCGGACCGGGTTGACGGGAAATCTTTCCAGCAGGAGATAAGACTTTGTCCGTCGGACAAACCGACGAACACTGTCCGATGGTGCATACACACGGTCTGATTTTTCAACAACCTTGTCCGATCGGACCAAATTGATGAAAAAGTCCGACCGTGTGTATGGGGCTTAAGTCACATCAGTGACCTCATCATCATCATCATCCCCTCCATCGTTATCATCACTGAAGCCAACTTTGCAATACGCTGCGGCTGGGGGAACATGACTGCCAATTTGTTGTTTATCAGTGTTCTCCCCTCTCTGTAGGCTCTTGTTACTCCCTTACTCTACCTCAGAACCATCATCAGAATCAAGAAAGCAAGTGGCTGATGCTGTGTTCAAAAAATTCAGCTGACTGTTCCATGCACGATGCTGGGGCTATGACAGGAGTAGCTGTTGACAAGGAGGCAGAATAAGCCACTCTTGCAGCTGCTATGGACTGCTTTTGGATTTTTGGGGGGAACCCCACGCCACGTCATTTTTTATAAATTTTGTGTATCACCTGAAAAGCAAGTCAAATTCTGTTCTATCACGCTGATTTAAAGAGTATTTGCTGTACGTGTATTACTTTAGGGGTTTCTTGTGGGGGCATCTGTTTTTAAAACTATCAATAAAAAACGGGATTACACTATGTATACCACTCTCTCCATTTTTTTTGGGCGATTTTATTGAGAAATTATGTGCTCCTGGACCCTTGATGCAGTGTTGTGACCCTGGTGGTATTATATGCTGAGAAGGTTACCTGGCTGGTTTTCCCTATCTTATCATTGGACCGGTGGTGATGTGTATGCAGTGTGTACCCTGGTGATGACATATACCTTAAGGCTGTTTTATTCTGTCGTTCTGGTGAGTTTAACCCCCTGAGTGGAGTGTGCCTCACATGGTGGAAAGATCTAAGGGATAAAATGGTGCTTGGATAGACACCTGAAGTACAACAACAAGAAAAGTCACCTTTTTTGAACTGCTCACATTTTCACTTAATACACCTAAGTAGGGATGAGCCGAACACCCCCCCCCCCCGTTCGGCTCGCACCAGAACCCGCGAACGGACCCAAAGTCTGTGCGAACTTTAGAAACCTATTAGTTATAATGGATGCGAACGTTCAAAATCAAAAGTGCTAATTTTAAAGGCTAATATGCATGTTATTGTCATAAAAAGTGTTTGGGGACCTGGGTCCTGCCCCAGGGGACATGTATCAATGCAAATTTTTTTTTTTAAAACGGCCGTTTTTTCAGGAGCAGTGATTTTAATAATGCTTAAATTGAAACAATAAAAGTGTAATATTCCTTTAAATTTCGTACCTGGGGGGTGTCTATAGTATGCCTGTGAAGGGGCGCATGTTTCCTGTGCTTAGAACTGTCCCTGCAAAAAGTGTAATTTTTGCAGGAAAAAAGCTATTTAAAATCACTCACGGCTAATGTGAATTGACGGCTCCCGTAACACAGAGAACAGTCATTCATTGAAAGTCATTCATAAAAAAAAAGTCATTGATAAAAAATAAAAAAAATTAAAAAAAAAAAGCGTGGGGTCCCCCCAAATTCAATAACCAGGCCCTTCAGGTCTGGGATGGATATTAAGGGGGGCCCCAGCCAAAAAAAATGGCGTAGGGTCCCCCTCAAAATCCATACCAGACCCTTATCAGAGCACGCAACCTGGCAGGCCACAGGAAAAGAGGGGGGATGAGAGCGCCCCCCCTCCCGCCTGAACCGTACCAGGCCACATGCCCTCAACATTGGGAGGATGCTTTGGGGGTCTGAGACCCCCAAAGCACCTTGTCCCCATGTTGATGAGGACAAGGGCCTCTTCCCCACAACCCTGGCCGGTGGTTGTGGGGGTCTGCGGGCGGGGGGCTTATCGGAATCTGGAAGCCCCCTTTAACAAGGGGACCCCCAGATCCCGGCCCCCCCTGTGTGAAATGGTAAGGGGGTACATTTCACCAAAAAAGTGTCAAAAAATGTAAAAATGACAGGAGACGGTCTTTGACAATTCCTTTATTAAAATCTTCTTTCTTCTTTCTTCATCCTTCGGTTTCTTCATCTTCTCCTTCCGTCATCTTCTTCTTCCTCCGATCCGCTTATTCTTGCGCTGGTCTTCTCGTCCTTCTCGTCTGGCATCTTCCTCATCAACATGGTGCTTGGGGGGTCTCAGACCCCCAAAGCATCCTCCCAATGTTGAGGGCATTTGGCCTGGTACGGTTCAGGAGGGAGGGGGGGCGCTCTCGTCCCCCCTCTTTTCCTAAGGCCTGCCAGGTTGCGTGCTTGGATAAGGGTCTGGTATGGATTTTGAGGGGGACCCCACGCCATTTTTTTTGGCTGGGGTTCCCCTTAAAACCCATCCCAGACCTCAATGGTCTGGTATGGATTTTGAGGGGGACCCTACGCCATTTTTTTTTTTTGGCTGGTGTCCCCCTTAATATCCATCCCAGACCTGAAGGGCCTGGTTATTGAATTTGGGGGGACCCCAACGTTTTTTTTTTTTTATCAATGAATGACAGTTCTCTGTGTTACGGGAGCCATCAATTCATTAGCCGCGAGTTCTTTTAAATAGCTTTTTTCCTGCAAAAATTACACTTTTTGCAGGGACAGTTCTAAGCACAGGAAACATGCCCCCCTTCACAGGCAACCTATAGAAACCCCCCAGATGTGATACTGCAATGCTGTACTAACAGCACGCACACACAAATCCCCAGAAATACAGCACATATTGTCAGCAGTCAGCAGCACACTGACACGCTGACACTGAAACACAATATGCAAGGCCGCCGCCGCGGCGGCCTCTTATACCGTGGGGCGTGTACTAAAGCCCCTGAGCTATAATTGGCTACAGGCATGCTGCCTGTAGCCAATTATGGCTCTCCTCGCTGCCGGCGCTGTGATTGGCCAAGCATGCGGGGGTCACAGTACATGCTTGGCCAATCATCAGCCAGCATTGCACTGCGACTGGCGCAATGCATTGCGGGCCGCTCGCATCACACGAATGTGATGCGATCGGCCCAAATAGTTCTGGGCTCGCCGAACGGGCGAACGCCCGATGTTCGATTCGAACATGGGTTCGAATCGAAACCCGGGCCCATCCCTACACCTAAGGACTGCTCATCTATATATATTTATATAAATTTTTATATATATTTTACTCTTTTCTCACGGTTTCAGGACTCATCACGGAAAGATTTTATGATCTTATACCTTTTAGCGCTGTTTTAGTATCTCGTTTTACAGATTACACTGTTTAATTTTTTACTATAATTTTTTTTATACTTTGTATCTTTCAAACAGCTGCTTAGCCTAATTTATATATAAATATTCTATACTTATATTTATATATATCCATCAATATTCTGATAGGGTTTGTCTGTTTGTAGTACTGTGGGGTTACATCCGGCGCTGAGTAGTGTATATATAGGCCATTAAATATACACTCCTATTGTTCATATATATATATATATATATATATATATATATATATATATATATATTACACTGCCTGCACTGTATATAAATTCTACATGCATGCCACTAACTAACATGCCTAATCTAGCTCAAGTTCTCAATCTCCATGTTATCACACTACATACGGCCGCCGTGTAAGCAGCATTATATAGTGTGGGGCATGGACTTAGCCCCTGAGCCATGATTTTGTCCAATCGTGACTCTCACAGCAGATTGTGCTGTGATTGGCCAAGGTCAGGTGCATGCTTTGGCCAATCAGCAGCCGTCAATGCACTGCGATCTCACAGTGCATTATGGGGTGCTCCGCGGCGCTAAAATTTGCCGCAAACGCCCCATATGTTCGTTTGTTCTGTGAACTTACGTTCGACTCGATCATCCAGACCATCCCTAGTTGTTTGCCTGCTTGGGTAAGAGTCTGACATTGTACACACAAAGAGGAGGATTTGTCTGGGAATATTTGGTGGTATTTGTATCTGTGAACTTACAATAGTGTGTATGTGTTTGCTCCTCTAGATTACCACAGTGACACATGCCTAAACTGACTATCTAACCAAGTTGTTTTTTTCTGGTTGGGCAACTGGTCAAATCCTTCTGTTTAAATTAGACACTGTTCCTTGCCTCTAATGGTGATCCCTTTAGGTAAGAATTTGAAACCTGGTGTATTAAGTAATGTATTTGTTTGATACAGTTCTCTGTGGCATAGTGATATGGCATATCGAGGAGTCTATAATTGATGTTTGCCCATTAGATTATCACAGTGATGTATGCTTGCACTCACTATCCACTTGAAATCTGACCAACCAAGCTTCTTTCCATCAGTGGGGCAAACTGGCTTATTCCTTTAAGCTTCAACTACTCTTGGGAGTTTCTATTTGCTGTTTACTTCAAATGGTGGATTTTCAATATCCCTTTTGAGAAACAGTAGTGTTTTTCCCCATTTAGTGACTTTATATGTTACCTTGATAGATACAGTATCTCACAAAAGTGAGTACACCCCTCACATTCATTTTTGTAAATATTTTATTATATCTTTTCATGTGACAACACTGAAGAAATGACAGTTTGCTACAATGTAAAGTAGTGAGTGTACAGCGTGTATAACAGTGTAATTTAGCTGTCACCTCAAAATAACTCACAGCCATCAATGTCTAAACCACTGGCAACAAAACTGGGTACCCCCCTAAATGAAAATGTCCAAATTGGGCCCAATTACTGTAGCCATTTTTCCATCCCCGGTGTTACTCCCTTACTCTAAGCTCCTATAGTGGGGTGTATTCCTCCTATGACACACTGATATCTCTAACTGTAATTCTATTGGTTCCAACATTCATTCGCATATTGAGCTTCAAAGAACTCTTGTTAAGCATCCGGGGTTAAATGGCCTTTCAGATGATCTATGGATTATGACGTTTATTATGTGAATTACGATATTTAACTGATGTATAAATAT
>CM053028.1:309402351-309484179 GCA_028564925.1 Lithobates sylvaticus | reverse complement strand
GCCATATCCCAGCCCTTTGTTTCAGTATGCCTCACCTCCTACCTACAGATCTCCAGCAGTTAAGCCAAAGAAGAAACGGAAATTCATCCCCACTCACACGATCCTGCCAATAACCCAACTTGCTTCCACACCAACCAACCTGCTCCAGTCTGCTTGCATGCCAGCTGAACCTGATAACCCACCTGATTCTGCCAAACCTCTGCCTGCTATCCAGTCAGTGTCTCCGCCTGAAGTTCCTGTGCCCCAATGTGATGTTCCTGTATCCATGTTCCAGTCCGATGTGCCAGCCTTTCAGCCTGACGTCCCAGCCTTCCAGCCTGACGTCCCGACCTTCGAGCCTGACGTCCAGGCCTTCCAGTCTGATGTCCTGGTGCTGGCCTTCCAGTCTGATGTCCTGGTGCCAGCCTTCCAGTCTGAAGTCCCGGTGCCAGCCTTCCAGTCTGATGTCCCGGTGCCGGCCTTCCAGTCTGATGTCCCGGTGCCGGCCTTTCAGTCTGATGTCCCGGTGCCAGCCTTCCAGTCTGTTTTCCGGTGCCGGCCTTCCAGTCTGATGTCCCGGGGGCCGGCCTTCCAGTCTGATGTCCTACTGCCTGCCTTCCAGTCTGATGTCCTGCTGCCTGCCTTCCAGTCTGATGTCCTGCTGCCTGCCTTCCAGTCTGATGTCCTGCTGCCAGCTTCCCAGTCCGATGTGCCAGCTTCCCAGTCCGATGTGCCAGCTTCCCAGCCCGATGTGCCAGCTTCCCAGTCTGAGGTGCTCCTGTCTGCTGCCCAACCTGAGGTGTTCCTGTCTGCTGCCCAGCCTGAGGTGTTCCTGTCTGCTGCCCAGCCTGAGGTGTTCCTGTCTGCTGCCCAGCCTGAGGTGTTCCTGCCTGCTGCCCAGCCTGAGGTGTTCCTGCCTGCTGCCCAGTCTGAGGTGCTCCTGTCTGCTGCCCAACCTGAGGTGTTCCTGTCTGCTGCCCAGCCTGAGGTGTTCCTGTCTGCTGCCCAGCCTGAGGTGTTCCTGCCTGCTGCCCAGCCTGAGGTGTTCCTGCCTGCTGCCCAGCCTGATGTGTTCCTGTCTGCTGCCCAGCCTGATGTGTTCCTGCCTGCTGCCTAGCCTGAGGAGTTCCTGCCTGCTGCCCAGCCTGAGGTGTTCCTGCCTGCTGCCCAGCCTGAGGTGATCCTGCCTGCTGCCCAGCCTGAGGTGTTCCTGTCTGCTGCCCAGCCTGAGGTGTTCCTGTCTGCTGCCCAGCCTGAGGTGTTCCTGTCTGCTGCCCAGCCTGAGGTGTTCCTGTCTGCTGCCCAGCTTGAAGTGCCCGTGCCTGCTGTCCAGCTTGAAGTGCTCGTGCCTGCTGCCCAGCTTGCGGTGCCCTCTGCCCAGCTTGATGTACCCGCTGCCCCGTTTGATGCACCTGCTGCCCCGCTTGATGTGTCTGTGCCTGCTTCCCAGCTTGAGGTGCCTGCTGCCCAGCTTGAAGTGCCCATGCCTGCTGCCCAGCTTGCGGTGCCCTCTACCCAGCTTTATGTACCCGCTGCCCCGTTTGATGCACCTGTTGCCCCGCTTGATGTGCCTGTGCCAGCTGCCCAGCCTGATGTGCCTGTTGCCCAGTTCAAGGTGCCCACCACCCAGCCCGACGACCCGGAGCCTGTCACCCAGTTCGTTGTGCCTGTTATGTCTTCGCCTGCTGCCCAGCTTGAGCTGCCCATCGCCCTGGTTTAATACTTTGGACTGTCTTCATATCCAGATTCGTGTAACTCTGCCTGCTGCCCAGCTGGATGCCATAGACTTGTCCCAGTGGCAGCTAGTTAGAGCGTCCAGAGGCCGCTCATTTGAGGGGATACTGTCAGGAAAGGTTCCATCCGCTTGTGAAACTGCCTGATATTTGGCGTGCAGTACTATGGTCCACCAGCAGGTGTCGCCTGGCAGTCTGGAACTGCCAGGGAGCTTTTCCCTGTTGATAGTAATATGTCATCTTTGCGCCACAGTACTGGCGTCCACCAGTTGATGGATCCTGGCAGTGTGGCGCAGTCAGCACCTCTTGCAATCAGGTGTTACTTGAGACCAATTACAGGCATATAAATACCCGGCAGGCCCTCACACGTTTGCCTTGGTATCTTTCTTCCATGTGCCCTGACCTGCATCCTAAACCCTGTAACCTGTAACCTGCATCTGAACCTGAACCTGTCTGATGTGCCAGCCTTCCAGCCTGATGTCCCAGCCTTCCAGCCTGACGTCCCAACCTTCGAGCCTGACGTCCCGGCCTTCCAGTCTGATGTCCCTGTGCCGGCCTTCCAGTCTGATGTCCCGGTGCCGGCCTTCCAATCTGCTGTTCCGGTGCCGGCCTTCCAGTCTGATGTCCCGGTGCCGGCCTTCCAGTCTGCTGTTCCGGTGCCAGCTTTCCAATCTGCTGTTCCGGTAACGGCCTTCCAGTCTGCTGTTCCGGTGCCGGCCTTCCAGTCCGAAGTCCCGGTGCCAGCCTTCCAGTCTGAAGTCCCGGTGCCGGCCTTCCAGTCTGAAGTGCCGGCCTTCCAGTCTGAAGTACCGGTGCCGGCCTTCCAGTCTGTTGTCCGGGTGCCGGCCTTCCAGTCTGTTGTCCCGGTGCCAGCCTTCCAGTCTGTTGTCCCGGTGCCGGCCTTCCAGTCTGTTGTCCCGCTGCCTGCCTTCCTGTCTGATGTCCTGCTGCCAGCTTCCCAGTCCGATGTGCCAGCTTCCCAGTCCGATGTGCCAGCTTCCCAGCCTAATGTGCCAGCTTCCCAGTCTGAGGTGTTCCTGTCTGCTGCCCAACCTTCGGTGTTCCTGTCTGCTGCCGAGTCTGAGGTGTCCCTGTCTGCTGCCCAGCCTGAGGTGTTCCTGTCTGCTGCCCAGCCTGAGGTGTTCCTGTCTGCTGCCCAGCCTGAGGTGTTCCTGTCTGCTCCCCAACCTGATGTTTTCCTGTCTGCTCCCCAACCTGATGTGTTCCTACCTGCTGCCCAGCCTGAGGTGTTCCTGCCTGTTGCCCAGCCTGAGGTGTTCCTGCCTGATGCCCAGCCTGAGGTGTTCCTGCCTGATGCCCAGCCTGAGGTGTTCCTGCCTGCTGCCCAGCCTGAGGTGTTTCTGTCTGCTGCCCAGCCTGAGGTGTTCCTGCCTGCTGCCCAGCTTGAGGTGTTCCTGCCTGCTGCCCAGCTTGAAGTGCCCGTGCCTGCTGCCCAGCTTGAAGTGCCCATGCCCTCTGCCCAGCTTGCGGTGCCCTCTGCCCAGCTTGATGTACCCGCTGCCCCGTTTGATGCACCTGCTGCCCCACTTGATGTGCCTGCTGCCCAGCTTGAAGTGCCCGTGCCTGCTGCCCAGCTTGAAGTGCCCATGCCTGCTGCCCAGCTTGAAGTGCCCGTGCCTGCTGCCCAGCTTGCGGTGCCCTCTGCCCAGCTTGATGTACCCGCTGCCCCGTTTGATGCACCTGTTGCCCCGCTTGATGTGCCTGCTGCCCAGCTTGCATTGCCCATGCCAGCTGCCCAGCCTGATGTGCCTGTTGCCCAGTTCAAGGTGCCCGCCGCCCAGCCCGATGACCCGGAGCCTGTCGCCCAGTTCGATGTGCCTGTTATGTCTTCTCCTGCTGCCCAGCTTGAGCTGCCCATCGCCTGGTTTAATACTTTGGACTGTCTTCATATCCAGCTTAGTGTGACTTTGCCTGCTGCCCAGCTGGATGCCATGAACTTGTCCCAGCAGCAGCTAGTTGGATCGTCCGGAGGCCGCTCCTTTGAGGGGGTATTGTCAGGAAAGGTTCCATCCGCTGGTGAAACTGCCTAATATTCGGCGTGCAGTACTATGGTCCACCAGCAGGTGTCGCCTGGCAGGTGTCGCCTGGATGGATCCTGGCAGTGTGGAGCAGTCAGCACCTCTCACCTATGGATCCCCTTCACCAGGTCGATATATGTAAACTAAAATGGAGAAATGCACTGACACAGTAAATTACCTGGTATATGCATGTTTGGAACAAAAAGATGACTCTATGTGGATCAAAGCAAAGCTGGCGGACATTGAGGACTGTTCTTGCAGCAATAACATCAAAATACGCCAAAAAAGTCCATTCAACACACAGAGCTGCACAAGTATGCTAGCATTATGTTTTCTACACTACTACCAGAATTTACTCCAATAGATCTCACTATTGAGCTCACTATTGACCGTATCCACAGAATACCTAAGCCACGCCACGCCACCTAGAAGAAACTATCCCAAGAGATGTACTCCTGAGAATCCACTTCTATCAGGCCAAAGAACAAATCTTATCAAAGGCAAGGGAAGTATCCACCCTCTCAGCACATACTCAGATATCCAATTATTTGAAGATCTCTCACAATTTACATTACAAATGAAAACGGTATCAAAAGCCCTCCCTAACCATAAGATAACCTACAGGTGGTGCCATCCAGCATCTATACTGGCCACTTACAATGGAGTCCCACACACAATTTTTAAAATTGAAGGGGGAATGAAACTTCTCCACCCTTGGGGTATCATCCCGGATCTCCTGCGCAACCCACCTGACACATATGGAAAACCCAACCCCTTCCACTTTGGGCATAACCGTGGGAACCTCAAGACCAAATACAAATGAATGCACTTTCCCTGCCATCATTAGGCAACAACAATGAGTCCGGTCAGGCTTTACGCACAACCAACCAGTTTTTGAACTTTCCCCATGTTTGGTTAGCAGCTCCCAAGAGTTACACACTGCTGATGTGTTTGTTTGTTATAATTTAAGCTCTATTTTTTCTTTCCTTATTTCTGTCGAAATCCTCTCTGCACTCACCTTCTCGAAACCTTAATCAGGAAGCTAAGCATCTACAACTCAATACTTACCTTTTTTGTTATACCTTTTACTAGAACCCTTGACAAACTAACACTTTTGTAGTTCCACTTGAAGCCTCCAGGGACTGACTGCCTCCATTAACTACAACCGCATTCCTGAGGAAATATCCACCAATCTCAAATCAAATCATCTCTGTCGCTTAACTGTTATACCCTAATCCTTTGCATCCAAGAGACACATTTTGCTCAGGATATATCTCCCCAATGCCAACATAAACAATTTCCACATACATTTCAAGCTTGCCATTCTAGGAAACAAAGTTTAAGGAACATTATTTCCTTTCACCTCCACAAATGCATTAAAGGTCCGGAAGGGCGTTACATCATCCTTTTTTGCACTATCAACAAAGTACAATATACTTTAGTCTCCATCTATGCCCGAATCAACGCCATATGCACTTCCTCTAAAAGACTTTGAACACAGCGAAAAAGGTGCAACAAGGTCATCTGCTGATCTGTGGAGACTTTAACTTGGTCCCAGATAACATAATGGACTCGACAGGCGGGACCTAAGAGACATGCATCTCCATTAAACAAATTTATTGCTACTAATGATTTATTCTACGTGTGGAGATGTTGTCACGCAAGTGAACGTGATTACACTTACCTGTCACTGTGCCACAACAACTACTCACAAATTGACCTCTTCCTCTCTGATAAGTGGTTACTTTAAAATGTATCGGCTTCAGTTATCTACACCACCACCTGGTCAGATCATGCCCCTATTGATATCACCATAGCCGCTAAATCATCTCAACCTAATTCCTACCTATGGAGGGCTAACACTTACCTTCTCCAAACTCAATGCTATTCCGCCTCCCTCAAACAACAACTAGAAGAATTCTTCTGAATTAACTCAGAATCAGTATGACCCACTGGTGGTGTGGAATACCCATAAAGCTGTCATCAGAGAAGTATGTATCCAAATGGGGGCTAGAGCAAAGAAAAAGAGGACGCAGCGGTTAGATGAACTTACAGCAGACATTGATGCCACTGAATCTATGAACAAAACCAACCCCTTCCCTTTACTCCAATCTAAAATCTTTTCATTACACCATGAATTACGCTCTCTACTCCTAGAGTCATTCGAAAAGGCGTAAAGGCAAATTTAAAGTAAAAACATATACAACAGGGAACAAAGCTGGTAAAGCAATGACCTTATGTATCAAAGGACATAGAACAAAATCTAAAATCCCATTCCTATTCCACCCTCATACTAACAAGAAAATACTTAAACCTAACTCCATCGCCAATGCATTTAGTGCATATTATAAAGATTTCTACAATATTAAAGAAGATGAAAACACTCATCAACCATCTCGGGGGGAAATTTTAGCCTTCCTGGAGCAAACTAACCTTCCCTCTATATCACCACAACAACTATCATCCCTAAATACCCCCTTCACTGTCCCGGAAATATTACAAGAAATCAACAACCTTCCAAATTATAAATCCCCAGGGCCAGATGGCTTCACTGGAGAATACTATAAAAAATCCCAACATATCCTAGCCCCTATGCTATGTAAGATCTATAATTCCACTGCCTCCTCTTCGACTCTCCCCTCGGAAATGCTAAGTGCACTGGTTGTGACCCTCCCAAAACCTGGAAAAGAACCTACCTCACCAAAGAATTTCCGACCTATATCCCTGCTCAACATAGATTTAAAACTATATGCAAAGCTTATAGAAAAGAGACTAGTTGACATACTACCTACATTCATTCACAAGGATCAATCAGGCTTTATGAAAGGTCGCCAAGCTTCAGACGCTACAAGAAGAGTAATTAATACTATCCACTATGTAGAAAAATTAGGCACACCCTCTATATTCCTATCTCTAGACACGAAAAAAGCATTTGATAGGGTGAACTGGGGCTATCTCTCATCAGTACTGTCCAAATTAGGGATCCAAGGACAAATTTACAAAGCCATAATGGCCTTGTATTCTGTCCCCTCAGCTCAAGTATATACAGCAGACACCATCTCATTGCCATTTCAGATCTCAAATGGAACGAGACAAGGATGTCCTCTTCCCCCCAATCTTTAATCCCATAATGGAACCTCTAGCTTAAAATCATCAGATCCAACAAAAAAATCTCAGGGATATCCATCGATGACCAAGAAAATAACATCAGCTTATATGCTGACAACGTTATACTTATGGTCACCGACCCAGTTACCTCCCTACCGGATATTCAAAAGATGCTAGCCTGGTTTAGCAAAATTTCATACTACAAAGTGAACAAAACAAAATCATATATCTTTAATTTAGGTGTGGACACTACTACTAGTGAACTTCTCCAACAACAATTCCCTTATGCCTGGGCACATAAAAGTATAATGTACCTAGGTGTACAGATAACTAATTCAACTAAATCATTATTTCAACACAACTATTTGCCATTCCGCACCAAACTCCAAGAGGACCTCAACAGGCTGGCGTTGTTTAAATTCCCATGGATGGGAAGCTTAGTGGCCTTCAAAATGCTTCATCTTCCCCAAATCTTTTATCTATTCAGAACCCTCCCATACCAATTCCATCTAGCTACTTTAACCAGTTCAGCCCCAGAAAATTTGGCTGATTATTTGACCAGGCCATTTTTTGCGATACTGCACTGCGTTACTTTAACTGACAATTGCACCATCGTGCAACGTTGTACCCAAACAAAATTGACGTCCTTTTTTCCCCACAAATAGAGCTTTCTTTTGGTCGTATTTGATCGCCTCTGCTGTTTTTATTTTTTGTGCTATAAACAAAAGAAGTGTGACAATTTTGAAAAAAACACAATATCTTTTACTTTTTGCTATTATTAATATTATACAGGATTATTACAGGATTATACAGGATTCTATAATAAATATCCCAAATTTTTTATCAAAAAAAATAATTTTCCTCAGTTTAGGCCAATATGCATTCTTCCACGTATTTTTGTTAAAAAAAAACGCAAGAAGCGTATATTGATACGTTTGCGCAAACGTTATAGCGTCTACAAAATAGGGGATAGATTTATGGCATTTTTTATTATTATTATTTTACTTACTAGCAATGGCGGCGATCTTCGATTTTTATTGGGACTGCGATATTGCGGCAGACAAATTGGACACTTTTGACACATTTTTGGGACCATTGACAACTATACAGCGATCGGTGCTATAAAAATGCACTGGTTACTGTATAAATGTCACTGGCAGGGAAGGGGTTAACACTAGGGGGCGATCAAGGGGTTAACTATGTTCCCTAGGTGTGTTCTAACTGTAGGGGGGATAGGACTGTCTAGGAGGAGAGAGAGATCAGTGTTCATACTTAGTATGACCACACAATCTGTTTCTACTCCCCTGAAAGAACCGGGATCTGTGTGTTTACACACACAGATCCCGGTTCTTGCTCTGTCACGAGCGATCGCGGGTGCCCGGGGGTCATCGCGCCCGCCGTGCACTCGCATCGCCCCTAGTGACGTAAGGTAGCATTACGTAAGGTAACGTTGTTTCGTCCAGCCATGCCATTCTGCATGCGACTGCGATAAAACTGCGGCGACTGGTCAGCAAGCGGTTAAATCACTTCAAACTATACTATCTAAATTTATATGGCAAGGAAAAAGAACCAGATGCGCTCATGCAAAACTAATTAAACAACGCCCGGCGGGTGGAACTGGTTACGTGAATTTTCATGATTATTACGCGGCCTCTGTGCTTACACAAACAAAAGAGTGGTTTCTGTTTTTACCCTCCACATTATGGGGAA
Source organism: Lithobates sylvaticus (assembly GCA_028564925.1). Taxonomy (NCBI): domain Eukaryota; kingdom Metazoa; phylum Chordata; class Amphibia; order Anura; family Ranidae; genus Lithobates; species Lithobates sylvaticus. The sequence continues at coordinate 309,475,610 of CM053028.1, read as the reverse complement.
ATATAGGAGCGCCCACTATTCCAGGAGGCAATCTCTCTACATGGTTATTCTCTGTCACACTTGGAGCTAGAATTCCTTCTTATGTCTCCCCAACGATGTTAGCAACACTCAAAGCCTTATAAAAATTAGCTCATCATGTCCCCTCAATTCCACTTTAAAAATTCCCTTAGAGGCATTGCATAATATAATGCATTCAACATCCTATGTGATGTGGAAAGCGAAAGGAATAATGTACATAAATGATCTGCTCAGTAAGGAAAATATCAAATCATTCCCCATCTTACAAAAATAATTTCACTTACCCAACTCGGACCTTTTCCTTTACATCTGCACCCTACATTGCATTACCACACTTCCGGCATGATCCTGTAAAATCCCTCAAGCAACTTCTATCTTTTTTAGAGCCCCCATACCACATCAAAAAGAGATCTCACTTTTTTATAATCTCCTTCAACAAAAAAGTATCTTTACCAAAACAATTCCATTACTTAGATGGGAATCGGATCTAGGATGCACCTATACTGTGGATCAATGACCTAAAGCCTGCAACTCCACATACAATGCCACCTGCTGGGAACTATCAATCAAATTGACACTACGTTGGTACCTTACCCCTGACAGATTGTCCAAATTTAACACAAAACTAGATGATAAATGCTGAAGTATGTGTGGACAGAGGAATGATATGCTCCATATACTGTATTTTGGAAATGCCCCAAACTGACACATTATTGGAAAGCAATCTTCCATTTACTTTATGAAATTACCCAAATGATAATCCCCCTAGCCTAGCACTATTATCTTTTGACATGGAACACTACCCAAAACAGTTCAGACATATCATAACTTATATCTTATTGTCAGCAAGACTCAACATTACCAGAAAGTGGGAAAAAAAACTGACCCGCCTACACTGAGTGATGTGGTGAATACGACCCATGTACACTTCACTTACGAACAAATCCTATCATTAAGAAACAAAAACAAGGATTATACTTATAGAGAGGGATGAGCCCGATGTTCGAATCGAACGTAAGTCCCCGGGTCCTGCTCCAGGGACATGTATCAATGCAAAATAGTTTTTTAAAAACTGACGTTTTTTTAATGCTTAAAGTGAAACAATAAAAATGAAATATTCCTTTAAATATCATGCCTGGGGGGGTGTCAATAGTATGCTTGTAAAGTGGCGCATTTTTCCAGTGTTTAGAACAGTATCATAGCAAAATTACATTTCTAAAGGAAAAATTGTAATTTAAAACTGATCGTGGCTGTAATGAATTGTCGGGTCTCAGCAATATAGATAGAACTCATTGAAAAAAATAGCATGGGTTCCCCCCAGTCCATTACCAGGCCCTTTGGGTCTGATATGCATATTAAAGGGTAGCCTGCACCAAAAAAATTACGTAGGGGTCCTCTGAAAAATCCAAACCAGACCCTTATCCGAGCACCCAACCTGGCAGGCCACAGCATGCCCTCAACATGGGGAGGGTGCTTTGGGGTTTGTCTCCAAAGCACCTTGTCCCCATGTTGATGGGGGCAAGGGCCTCATCCCCACTACCCTTGCCAGGTGGTTGTGGGGGTATGTGGGCGGGGGCTTATCGGAATCTGGAAGCCCCCTTTAACAAGGGGACCCCCAGATCCCGGCCTGCCCCCATGTGAATTGACAATGGGGTACATCCTGCCCCTACACCCCTTTGGTGAAGAAGGGGGGAAGAAGCAGGTGACTTGCGTCCCTTTTTCTTTTAGGTCTTTCCTTGACCTTGGAGTTCAGTCTTCCCTCGGGACTCTCGACTAGTTCCTTCACTGAGGTTCCCTGAAGTTTCCCGTCGCTTTTGGAAAGAGTAACTTCTGTAAGGCCTTCAGAATGTCCGCGAGTAATTGGGAGCTGATCCCGGCCGTGCAGACTAAGCTGGGGGGCTGTACAGACTAAGGGGGAGGGGGCTATGCAGACTGAGCTGGGAGGGCTGTGCAGACTGAGCTTGGGGCGGGGGGAGCTAAGCAGACTGATATGGGGGCTGTGCACACTGTGTGCTTGATTTCTATCCCTATTGCCGGGAGCCAGCAATACATTACAGCTGCGAGCAATTTTTAATTACATTTTTAGAAACTGTAACACACATCAGACAGGTGCGCCACTTTACAGGCAGACTAAGGGGACCCCCAGGCCACGATATTTAAAAGAATATTTAATTTTTATAGTTTCTCTTTAAGCATTTATAAAATCTCTGCTCCTGAAAAAAACGGTTGTTTTAAAAACTTTTTTGTGCATTGATACATGTCCCCTGGGGCAGTACCCGGGTCCGCATGCACTTTTTAGGGCAATAACTTGCATATAAGCCTTTAAAATGATCACTTTTGATTTTTTGCTCAATAGATTTTTATTATTATTTTTCATACATATATAACAGAAGCAAGTAGATAAGTAAACATACAGACAGACATACAAACAGTATGCTAGATTATAGCGATAGCCATCTAGATATAACTACATATGGGGTAGTATAATGACATCAAGATGAATAATACTTTAGGTTTATTAGGTTTCGGTGTACAATGGAGATAAGAGGATTGACTACCACCCAGGACACCTCTTTGGGTGCAATACTGTGTCCGGGGTGGAGACAACCCCATCCCTTCTAAAGTTTTCACCTTAACCACTTCAATACAGGGCACTTAAACACCTTCCTGCCCAGACCAATTTTGAGCTTTCAGTGCTGTCGCACTTTGAATGACAATTGCGCGGTCATGCTACACTGTATCCAAATGAAATTTGTATCATTTTTTTCTCACAAATAGAGCTTTCTTTTGGTGGTATTTGATCACCTCTGCAGTTTTTATTTTTTGCTAAACAAATAAAAAAAGACCAAAAAATTTTGAAAAAAAATTGCATTTTTTTGTTTTAGTTTCAAAACTTTGTAAATAAGTAAGTTTTCTCCTTCACTGATGGGCACTGATGGGGCTGCACTGATGGGCACTGATAAGGCGGCACTGATGGGCACCGATGAGGTGGCACCAATGAAGTGGCACTGAGGTGGCATTGATGGGCACTGATAAGTGGCACTGATAGGCAGCACTGATAGGCGGCACTGATGGGCGGCACGGATGGGCACTGATAGGTGGCACAAATTGGCACTGATAGCTGGCACGGATTGGCATGGATGGGCATGGATAGGCGGCACAGGTGGGCATGGATAGGCAGCACGGATGAGCATGGATGGGCACTGATAGGCGGCATGGATGGGCACTGATAGGTGGCACGGATGGGCACTGATAGGTGGCACGGATGGGCACTGATAGGCAGCATTGTTTTGTACTGATGGATGCCAATCAGTGCCAAACAATAATGCATGCCAATCAGTGATGCCCATTGTGGGCACTGATTGGCATCCATTGTGGGCACTCTGTGTCATCCCTGGTGGTCTAGGGTGGCATACCTTGTGCTGGGCATCCATGGTGGTCCGATGGCGTCCCTGGTGGTCCAGTGTGGGCATCCTGGGGGGGGGGCTGCGCTGATAATCGATCAGCACAGACCCCCCCGTCAGAGGAGCAGCCGATCGGCTCTACTCTACTCGCGTCTGACAGACGCGAGTGAGGAAAAGCCGATCACCGGCTCTTCCTATTTACACTGTGATCAGCCGTGATTGGACACGGCTGATCACGTGGTAAAGAGTCTCCGTCGGAGACTCTTTACCAAGATCGTAGTTGCGGGGTGTCAGACTGACACCCCGCAACAACGATCGCCACGATGCGCGCTCCCGGGGACGCGCAGCGGCTCAAAATCCTGAGGACGTCATATGACGTCCGGTCAGGATTTTAAAAACACTTTGCCGACGTCTTTTGACAATAGGCGGGCGGCAAGTGGTTAATCATGCAAACCTTTTTTTTTTATCAAGGCAAACTCAACTCAAGAACAATAAAGTTCCTAGATAGTGAGGTTAGGAACCACGTAAACGGATGACCTGCCCCCCTCTGACGCCACAGGTGCTTCCCTGTGACTTCCCCGTGGTGTCGGAGGGGGGCGGGGTCCCCCGTTTATGTCATTGGGTGGCCCCGCCCTCAGCTATATAAGAACTGTTTTCCTTAGCAAGGAAAGGGGATGGGCAACAGAGTGCTTGATACTGACCCTTTAGAATAGCTACTGACCCTCAGAAGTTGGAGGCCATTACTTCTTGGCCCTGCCCGAGCACCATCACTGAATTGAGGTCGTTTTAGGGATTCTGCTCCCATTATAGGAGATTTGTGAAGAATTTCTCACAGATTGCTCGGCCGTTAAATTTACTTTTACAGAAACAAGGCTACAGAGGCCACATGAATTCAGGAACAATGGATGGTGAAAAGGCTTTTGAATGCCTGAAAGGGAATCTTGTGGAGACACCAGTGCTGCCCTATCTGGACCTATCCAAGCCTTGAGTTGCATGTGGATGCCAGCATAGATGGCCTTGGAGGAGTGCTGTACCAAGAGTCGGAGGAAAGACTCTGCCCGGTAGCTTTATGTGAGCCTAGTCATAGTCCTCCTGAGAAGGACTATGCTGTACACAATTTGGAGTTCTTGACCCTCAAGTGGGCTGTGGTAAGTTACGGGATTACCCGTAGGGGCCACCTTTGTGGTGAAAACGGATAATAACCCTTTAACTTACCTACTGATCACTGCCAAACTGGACATCCGAGGTTGGCCGCTCTGTCTGAATTTCGGTTCAGTCTGAATTATCGGCCATTAGTGGGAAATTGGGATGCCGATGCCCTTTCCCGAAGACCCCATACCAAAAATGTTGGTCAGAAGAGTTGGGTTCATTTTCCCCTGGAAGGAGTGTTAGCTTAATGTCAAGGAGTCGAGTATAAGCACAGAGGGGCAATAGGAGCTAAAGCTGTGGGAGTCACTTCTGCTGGTGTGCCCAAATATTACTGTTATTTGAAACAAGTGCACAGCCAAGAATTGCCCCAGTTGATAAAAGAAGATATGAGGCGGGATCAACTGGAAGACCCGTTGGGAAATCTTATGAGGAAGTTACTATGTTCGGGACCCTCAGATGCTGTTGAATAGTTCAATTGAGGGAGCCAAAGTGGTCTATAGAGAATGGGAATGAATACAATTGAAGGATGGAATCATATAACGGAGAGGACTGTCTAAAGAGCCAGAGGGCATTAGTCAACTGTTCCTCCCTGAAAAGCACAGACTAAAAGTGTTGACCGCCCTTAATGATGATCATGATCACTTAGGCCCAGACAGAACTTTCAAGTTAGTCAGGGATCGATTCTACTGGCCATCCATGAGAGCTGAGTTGGAGAGCTACTGTCGCTCTTGCATCAGATACATTCAGAGAAAGTCTTTACCAGGCAGAGCAGCCCCAATGGGCCACCTCCAGAGTCAGGGACTAATAAAGTTGGTGTGCATTGATTTCTTGTGTCTGGAACCTGACTTCAGTGGATGAAGTAATGTCCTGGTTGTGACAGATCATTTTACCTGCTATGCCCAAGCTTTCCCCACTCGGGACCAGCAAGCCTGTACTGTAGCAAAAACCCTAGTGGAGACGTTTTTCATTCATTATGGGCTGCCTCAGCACTTACACTCAGAACAAGGTCGGGACTTCAAGAGCAAACTAATCAGAAGATGATGTGAACTTTTAAGTATAAAGAAATCCAGGACTACTCCTTACCACCCTCAAGGGGATCTGCAACCTGACGTACCCTGCTGAATATGTTTGGAACACCTCCCTCTGAAAAAAAAACAGCATTGGGGAAACCATATAGCTGCAGTGGTTCATGCTTATAATAGCACCGCAAATGATTCTACTGGGTACTCCCCCTACAGACTAATGTTTGGAAGAGAAGCTTGATACAAGTGGATTTGGCTTTTGGAACATAACTCTCAGGTGTCCTACCGGGGGTATGTCGTCAGGCTCCGGAAGACTCTGAAGATGGCCTATGAGAAAGCCAAGGAAGCATCCACCACCAGAGAACAGAGGAACAAGAAAAACTTTGATCTCAGAGTGAGGGTGCAGGATCTACAACCCGGAGATTGAGTGTTGTTACACAACCTAGGGGTGCCTGGGAAGCATAAACTGGCTGATCGATGGCGCTCTCAACCTTACATTGTCTGTGAATGATTATCCGGACTCCCTGTGTACCAGATTCGGCCTGAGGGTAAGACTGGGCACCTGAAGACTTTGCACCAAAACCATCTGCTGCCTATATCCGAGGCTGTCTGAGTACCCCCATCCTCCTGTCAAGAGACCTATCAGTCCCCTACGCTGAGGCCTAGGGCTGGAAAAGCCTGCCAACCCATGCCGCCTGAAGAGGAGAGCGATGAAGAGGAATTAGCCCTTGATTGGTTGTGGATTTCCCTTTTTGAAGACAATACCACCACTCAGGTGATACTTTCCACGAGGGAAACATGTCCTCCTCTACCAGAAGTTGAAGTGTTATATTTTCACCCACTAAGAGGAAACGAGGACTTCAAGATGGAACCCAATGAAGTACCCAATGTTCCAGAGACTCCTGGCTTTCCCATCAATGAAATAAAGAGATAGACTATTCCTGAAACAGAGCTTGAACCCAAGCTTGAACCAGAACATGAACCGGAGCTTGACCCGAGCCTGAACTGGAACATGAATCAGAGCCTAAATCAGAACCACTGGAAAATATCTACTCCAGATTAAGACAGAAAATATGCCCTCCAAAAAGACTGACGTATGATATCTTTGGGGAAAATTCTGATGACTTTTCCTACCCCTTAACGTTTTAGTCAAGCACTTGCCTCCTTTATTGAACCTTTAGTAAAGGATGACCTTGATTCACCCCCTGACACTACTGGGTGGGCCACTGATTTGTTACTGGCCTGTCATGAACTTGATCTGACTTTGCCTGACAATGTACATAAGATATTGTTAGAAGATCCTTCTTTGGATCAGTTTGCTATTGCAACTTCTAGTTTGTCATATAATTAACCATTTTCTTTCTTATGATACAGTGAGTTGATCCTACAGGTGGTGTTCTGTCCTTGGGGACCAAAGACTTTCAAGTGGGGGGAGGATGTAGCAATATGGACCATAATTGCACTGAACCACTATTCCCTGCCCTATCTGTATATGATATTATCCCTCTAGTGCCCAGTGTTATTAAACTGACATCATATTTGTGAGCCCAACCAAGGGGATTGTGGGATCGTAGTTCCGCCAGATGGCTGTTCCCTTGCATGACTATATGCTCGGACTACATATCCCAGGGATCTTTGCTACCATTGGAGAGATTGCTGGGAAGAGCTATAAAAGAAACCAGAGACCCCCCAGGCTCTTTTCTTCCTGGGCCTCATGTGTGATGGATCTTTCTGCGCAGGGAGAGTAAGGTCGTGGCCTACCATGCAGGTTTACATCATTTCTACCCAATTAAGAAGGGGTCCAGCGCTGCCTGCTGTTAATCGGACATCTGACCAGCACCAACTTAACCGTACAGTAACCCACACTCTGTGTTTCGCAATCAGGGGATCATCACAACTGAGTCCACAGCCAGGATGTCTATCCGGGGGTCGCTATCTTCAAGGCGTTTAATCAGCCTGGTCGTTTGTGAGAAGGCAATTGCCCACCTTTGCAATTCTTTCCTTGGTTGTGTTACTGGGACACTGTGTACAGACAGCTTTACCTTGGGAACACTTCACTGCGTTTCTATTCAAACACTGTACATAGGCATCTTTAGCTACAGTCATAATAATATATACTACCACTCTGTTGCTAAACCTTATTGGATATAGTTAATGAGCTCCGACTGCTGGGGAAGACCATCAGATCTGCAACGGGGACATTCTGTCATAGCTGCTTAAAGGGCCCACATATCATCCTTGTTTAGCATCATCTCTCATTAGGATAAAAGGTTGAACAGGCCAGCCTGGGTTCCTCTCTAGAAGTATTGTCAGAATTGATGCTTAACCTTTGCTTATCCTTTCAGGTTATGCCCAAGTGGTGCCCTATTGTACATATGTATATATAATACTCTGTTGCTTACCAACTATCTTGACTGGCATTTTTGTAGGAATCATTCTATTGAGTTTGTGTTGTTATTCAAAGCTCAGTTGAACTATGACCTCCCTTGTACAATAATACCTTATCTGAAGTAGTCCAGTAAATGATAATAGACCATAAACGCATTGAATGTTGTCTTATTACTTAAAGTTGCTGCAATGAAGTCTGAACCCAGAGTGTCAGGTGGGTTGGAATGTTTACAGGCTCATGGCGATGCAGATGAGCAGGTAAATCCAAGCAGTCCCCATGGGGACCATGTGTGTGTTGTTTTTTTTCTTTTAACTGGATGGACTTGTGTCTTTTTTCAACCAGAATAACTATATAAGTACGTATATCACAGGAATTGGAGATTTCCTTTCTCCCAGACTCCAGTGGACGACATTAGTACCCCCCCAGAAGAGCAGGACCCATCCCCAGACTGCCTGGCTCTTGCTGGAGTCCCTGTAGGGGCTGCCAGTGCTTTCCCAAGCACAGCATCCCATCAGAGGTTCCCTGGCTTGTCCACATCCCCAGCCTCAATCCAGATAGTCCTGTGCTGGGCACAGGAATAGTGATACCGTAGTCACTACTCCTGTCAGCGGCGGTGCCCTTCTTAGAAGGGCAGCCAAGGCACATGCTCCCCTGCCTCCCTGTTTCAGCCCTGCTGGAGAAGGTAATTTGGCCTTGGCATGGAAGTGACCACCCGACAAAGGAGGAACAGCTTGCCCTCTGTGAGTGGGAGGAAGCTCCAAACCTTTTTATAAAGAGGAGTGACAAAAGAGGGAATGTGGTCCTTATGACAAAAGTTATGTTTAAAAAAGAAATAAAAGACAACTTAATGCTGAAACAACTTATAAAAAGTTTCCGACCCTTGAATATACATAATAGTTACATAGTTAGTAAGGTTGAATAAAGACACCAGTCCATCCAGTTCAACCTGAGTGAGTGTCTACAATTGTCCCTATCCCTGTACATTGCACACTCACATTCGTCCCTACCCTCAAGGAGCCCACAATCCAAGGTCCCCATTCATATACTATTGCCAATTTTGGAGAGAAGCCAATTAACCTACCAGCATGTCTTTGGAGAGTGGGAGGAAACCAGAGAACCTGGAGGAAACCCACGCAGGCCCAGGGAGAACATGCAAACTCCAGGCAGGTAGTGTCGTGTTTGGGATTCGAACCAGCGACCCTTTTTACTGCTAGGCGAGAGTGCTAACCACTACACCACTGTGCCGCCCTTAAGTAATCTGAAACTGCAGTGGGCCTTCGAGGAGGGTCTTCTTTTTCAAAAGGAATTGGAATTTATGAAAGTAAAGTTATACAACACACCCACTTTTTACATAATCCCTAACTCCATAAATGCTTCCATGACACACTCAGGAGGCCAATCATCTTGGCGATAAAAGGCCCACTTGAAAGAGGGATGTATTATTCAGACAGGTGTTTAACTTGGTGACTCTTGGTACAAGGTGCTATGTGCTTCAGCTAAGCCTGCATCTGCAACTTTGCTCAAGCCCTGTAGTACCTGCCTGCTTTCTGCTGTCCCTCTATACTGTCTGCTATGTGTTTCACCTAGCTGTGATTTTCGCTGCAGTACCCTACTGTCAGACCTTGGGTTGAATTAATGTGGACGGCCACACTCCCTGCTGTTCATCTAGAAGCAAATCTTAAGTGCATGTGTGATATCCTGTTTGGACTATTTTTTTTTATAGTTTTAGGTTCACATACTATTATTGAATAAGCTCCTCTTCTCAAGAGAGAATACAATCACTTCTTCTAACCTTTCCTCATAGCTGAGCTCTTTCGAGTATCTTATCAGATTGGTTGCCCTTCTCTGCACTTTTTCCAGTTCCCTGATATCCTTTTTTGTGAACTGATGCCCGACTGATGATTTGTACAGGGGCAAAATGATATCTCTCTCTCAGGTTTTTTTACGTCTCTTAATACAAGAAAGGATTTTGCTCGATTTGGAAACCACAGCTTGGCATTGCATGATATTATTAAGCTTATGATCTACCAGAACACCCAGATCCTTCTCCTCCATTGGTTCCCCCAGTTGTACTCATCCTAGTATGTATGATGCATGCATATTCTTAGCCCTCAAGTGCATAACTTTACATTTTTCAACATTAAACCTCATCTGCCACATAGTTGCCCAGGTAAACAGTGCATTGAGTTTGGCTTGTAAGCTGGAGACATTCTGTAAGGATGTTATTCCACTGCAAAGCTTGGTGTCATCTGCAAAGACTAAAATTATACTTTTAATCCCAGACCCCCATTTATAAATATATTAAAAAGTAAGGGTCCCAACACTGAGCCTTGGGGTACACTACTTATAACCTTAGACCTTAGACCATTCAGATTATGAATCACTACTCCCTGAATTCTGTCTTTTACCCACTTTTCTATCCATTTCCAAACTGATTTTTCCAAGCCTGTAGACTTTACCTTACACATTATCCATGTGTGGGGAACTGTGTCAAACACTTTTGCAAAATCAAAGTATACCACGTCCACAGCCACCCCTCTGTCCAAGGTTTTACTTACCTCATCATAAAAATAAATCAGAGTTGTTTGTCAAATTTCCATGCTGTCTGTTGCTTAAAATATTTTTTTCCAGCAAGAACTCATCTGGTCTTCTATTAAACTCTCCAGTATCTTCCTGACTTATAAGTTAAACTAACAGGTCTATAGTTACTTGGTAAAGACTTTGATCCCTTTTTTGATATGGGTGTAACTGAATATGGGTGTAACAAGTAACATGTAACACGTTACTTCCTCTTGAATCAAGCAGACATTTGCAAAGTGGACTCTCCAAACTGATCCCTGGGTGAAACTCCATTTTCTTCTCTAGCCTCGGAGATCTCTTTATGTGAATATGCTTCCCAGTTTTGAGTCTGCTGAGCCCTTGTTGAGGTTCTTGGCAGGTGTTAGCTAAGTTTCCTGGAAGGGCAATAGCCCTCCAGGCTGGGTGCCTCTCATCCTAGAACAACAACATTGACAACGCAAGCCCCAGACTATTTATGTTCTCTCCAGCCACCTTCAAGATTTGCCTGTTGGATCCAAAGCAATCAGCCACTGCTCCACTGATTACAGAGGAGCACAAAAATAACTAAATTTGCCTGATAGCCTAGTAGCTAACTAGGAGGATGCTAAAAAATACAAAGGTCATAAATAAATATATAAAAGGTTATGAATATAAAAAAATGAACATACAAGTAAAAAAATGTTTAATATAAAAGTCAAAGGGTAACAAAATAGGATCTTATGTTACAATCCATTCTTGTCTCTCATCTACTGTAGATGATAAATTACATAAAATGTTATTTGGTGCAGCTGTGTATGGTAGCCAATCATCTTCTAACTTCAGCTTGTTTACTTAACCACTTCAGCCCTGGAAGATTTGGCTGCTCAATGACCAGGCCATTTTTTGCGATACTGCACTGCGTTGCTTTAACTGACAATTGCACCGTCGTGCGACATTGTACCCACAAATAGGTGGGTATTTTGGTTGTATTTGATCACCTCTGTGATCACCTCCCGCCGGGCATTTGATCACCTCCGCCGGGCACTCGCATTGGCTCCAGCATTCAGCATGCGCGCCCCCTAGTGGTCAAAAGGCAAAGCGATGTAAGGTAACGTAATTTCGTCCAGAGGAGCCAACCTGCCACAGTGTCAGGTCACATGAGTTGAGGTGACAGATGCACCCCGTTGGTGTCTGGAGTGCACCGCAAGATAGTGGACCCTACGGCTGACTGCTGCGAATGGAACACAGATCCCACTGGGAGCTAGAACATATGATTCCCCAGGGGCGCGGAGTCTAAGAGCCAGCAGACGTTCACCAGAGCCTCTAGTGGTGCGGATGGACTGCGCTGCAACTGACTCCAGGTCTCCCAGCTCACGCTCACAGTAGGCTACAGAAGGATAGAGAGCAAGCAGCAGTCCAGGACAACAAGGCAAAGTAAGGAGATTTTTTTGTTTATAGCGCAAATAATAAAAACTGCAGAGGTGATCAAATACCACCAAAAGAAAGCTCTATTTGTGGGAAAAAAAAAGGACGGCAATTTTGTTTGGGAGCCACATTGCATGACCGCGCAATTGTCAGTTAAAGCGGCACAGTGCCAAATTGAAAAAAAACGCTCTAGTTAGGAAGGGGGTAAATCCTTCCGGGGCTGAAGTGGTTAAGCAGCCAGGTGAGAGTGGCTGGCCTATAAAGGTGAACACATGGAGGAGAGGTAAGCTGACAGACAAACTTTACTGCATAACCATGACACGCAGTACAACTGCAGCGGTTGGTGGGGAAGGGGTTAAAAGAGAAGTATGGGTTTGCTTAAAAAAAAAAAATCATGCCTTCCTTGGTGGATGCGGGTTCGCCCGCTGTCTCAAAACTGTGAGAACTGAGTGATCAAACACAGCTGATCGCTCAATTCTCCCCACCGCATTGAGCATTGAGCTGTGACTGTCAGTCAACGGCTCTCTGCTCTGCCCCCCTGTGCTTACTGGAACGCTGGGCTGTGGAGAGGGCAGGAGCAGCTGGCTCATGCTCTCAGAGGCTCGCTGAGAGGCGGAGCCAGGTGCCAGTCCAGGTTCCTGGGTGGATCCCGACCCTTTGGCCGCGTTCTTTTCCTAGCCAGGTCTGGCTCTGTAAGGTCAGCCAACAATGGGTTTCAGCCCCATTAAAGTTTATTGGAGTCAAATTTTGGATATCAGTAATGGCCATATTCTAGTATAATAGGCAAAGTACTCACCTCTGGTAGCACACACTAGAGGGTGCTACAAATGCAAAATATTTGTGCAACTGTTTATCAAATGCATATGTTCAGGAAAAAATATAAAAAAAATTATTTTAGTGCACACAAACACAATATATTTCATTTTTGATTAAGATGGGGTTGCATCAAGTAAATAGATACCAAATAGATACCAAACATGCAAAGTCTCTAAATTGCATGCACCCGTGATACAGCGAAAAACAATAATAAACAAAAAAAAGCTTTTAGTACTCATCAGCTAGGGATGGGCCCGGTGCTCGATGCGAACGCATCGAGCACCGGGCGTTCGCTCGCTCGGCGAGGCCCAGAACTATTTTGGCCGCTCGAGTTCGTGTGATGCGAGCGGCCCCGCAATGCATTGCGGCCGGCCGCGGCGCGCGGGCCGACGCAGTGCATTGCTGGCTGATATTGGATGCACTGTGACCCCGCAAGCTTGGCCAATCACAGCCCCTGAAACTCGAAGAGCCATAATTGGCTACAGGCAGGACGCCTGTAGCCAATTAAAGTACGCCCCCCCCTATAAAAGGCCGCCACGTCGTCTGCGCCGGTCACAGCTGTTCCGGCGCAGATTGTTCTGTGCACTTCGATTTAGTTAGGTAGAGAGATTCACTTACAGAAATTGAGTTAGATAGATTCAGTGACAAAGATTGATTGAGAAAGAGGGGCTTGTAGTTTGTTCGTTTTTTATAGGCAGAGCTCCTATATTTAATACCAGAAGCACCTATAGGACTTGTAGTGTGTCGTGGCAGGCAGGCAGAGCTCCTATATTTTGTTACCAGAAGCACCTATAGGATTTTACTTGTAGTGTGTTCGTGGCAGGCAGGCAGAGAGCTCCTATTTTTGTTACCAGAAGCACCTATAGGACTTGAAGTGTGTTCGTGGCATCACACACAGAGCAGCTATATTTTGTTACCAGAAGCACCTCTTGTAGTGTGTTAGTCCCATTACACACACAGAGCTATATTTTTCTTCCCAGAAGCACCTATAGGACTTGAAGTGTGTTAGTGCCATTGCTATATTTTGTTCCCAGAGCACCTATAGGAATTGAAGTGTGTTAGTCCCATCACACACACAGAGCTATATTTTGTTCCCAGAAGCACCTATAGGACTTGAAGTGTGTGTTAGTCCCATCACACACACAGAGCTATATTTTGTTCCAGAAGCACCTATAGGACTTGAAGTGTGTTAGTCCCATCACACACACAGAGCTATATTTTGTTCCCAGAAGCACCTATAGGACTTGAAGTGTGTTAGTCCCATCACACACACAGAGCTATATTTTCTTCCCAGAAGCACCTATAGGACTTGAAGTGTGTAAGTCCCATTACACACACAGATCTCTATAGGACTTGAAGTGTGTTAGTCCCATTACACACACAGAGCTATATTTTCTTCCCAGAAGCACCTATAGGACTTGAAGTGTGTTAGTCCCATCACACACACATAGCTATATTTTCTTCCCAGAAGCACCTATAGGACTTGAAGTGTGTTAGTCCCATCACACACACAGAGCTATATTTTGTTCACAGAAGCACCTATAGGACTTGAAGTGTGTTAGTCCCATCACACACACAGAGCTATATTTTGTTCACAGAAGAACCTATAGGACTTGAAGTGTGTTAGTCCCATCACACACACAGAGCTATATTTTGTTCCCAGAAGCACCTATAGGACTTGAAGTGTGTTAGTCCCATCACACACACAGAGCAATGTCTAGGACTTGAGTGTGTTTAGTCCCAGATACCAAACATGCAAAGTCTCTAAATTGCATGCACCCAGAAGCACCTATTGGACTTGAAGTGTGTTAGATACAGCGCACCTATAGGACTTGAAAACCTTTTAGTACTCATCAGTCAGTCCCATCACACACACAGAGCTATATTTTGTTCTCAACTCCCGAGTGTGTTGTCCCATCACACACACCTCCCAGAAGCACCCTTGAAGTGTGTGTAGTCCCATCACACACACAGAGCTATATTTTGTTCCCAGAAGAGATCTGTCCCATCACACTAAAATTGTTTTTATTACGATTTTAAGTGGCATAATAAATCACACAGAGTATTCTTCTCAGCAGCACCCACAGGACTTAGTGTGTTAATTTTATTTTCTTTTGTTTATTTGTGGCATTTTTCTTGAACAATTTTTTGCTTCCCTAAATTACATGCTTCCCTGGCTGAAGCCAGAAGTGACAAAATCATTGTTGCTTCAGGTTTAATTCCATACAGATGAGATTGAGGAAGAACTTTTAGTGTGTTAGTGGCATCACACAGAGCTCCTCTATTTTCTTTGCAGAAGCACCCACAGGACTTCTAGTGTGTTATGGAATGAATATACAGCCACTGGATCACTTTCAACTTACAGCCGCTTGGGCACGACAAGCATGACCAGACATATGGCGACCTGCCATGCAGCTCGTTGGCAGGCACACATAAAAGACCCACACCAAAGAACTAAGCGGACCTCTCCTTGCTCCTCCTCAGCTGGGATCTCCATCCCACTACACCTTCAGTCCTCTCTGAAAGCTGCTCTGAGAGGACTGAAGGTGTAGAATTCGGTGTGTCACAACCAAGTACTTGCAGTACACCGACGTCCGATTGCAGCAGGCAAATTTCCCTGCCCAGCTGCTGGACCGTAGAAAGAAGTACACTCCCAGCCATCCACATGCCCAGCGGTTGAATGCTAGCCTTGCTAAATTGCTAGCACTTCAACTGCTGCCTTTTCAGTTGGTAGACTCGGCCCCCTTCCGTGAGTTTGTTCAATGTGCGGTTCCTCAGTGGCAGGTTCCCAAACGCCACTTTTTCTCGCGGAAGGCGATTCCGTCTCTCTACCTGCATGTGGAGGGCAATGTCCATGCCTCGCTGGACAGGGCGGTCAGCGGTAAGGTGCATATTACCGCTGACTCATGGTCCAGCAGGCATGGACAGGGACGGTACCTTTCTTTCACGGCCCATTTGGGTCACTCTATTGGCAGCTGGGAGGGATGCAGGACAAGGTGCAGTAGTGTTGGAGGTTGTTCCGCCACCACGCCTCCAAAACGCGACTACTGCTACTGGTTGTGACACACCTCTCTCCTCCACCCCCTCCTCTTCTTCTTCCTCCAGTGCTCTGTCCTTGGAACCAGCGGTGCTCCGTAGGCGTACAAGGGGCTACGCAAGTACGCAGGCAAAAAGATGCCATGCCGTGCTTGCGCTGGTGTGTTTGGGGGACAGGAGCCACACTGGGCCAGAGGTTCTGGCAGCTCTGCAGGGGCAGGCCGAGAGGTGGTTGACGCCACGTCAGCTTAAGCCAGGAATGGTCGTTTCTGACAATGGCACCAACCTCCTCTCCGCCCTGCGACAGGGGCAGCTCACCCATGTGCCCTGCATGGCTCACGTCCTCAACCTGGTGGTGCAGCGGGTGTTGGGCAGGTTCCCAGGCTTACAGATGTCCTGAGGCAGGCCAGGAAAGTCTGTGTGCATTTCCGCCGATCTTATAATGCCAGTGCTCGGCTGACTGAGCTGCAAAAGGAGCTGAACCTGCCCAAGAACCGCCTAATATCTGACATGCCCACCAGGTGGAACTCAACGTTGGCCATGCTGCAGCGACTGCACACGCAGCAGAGGGCCATCAATGAGTACCTTTGCGACTACGGCACCAGGACAGGGTCAGGGGAGCTTGGTTTTTTTTCCCCACGTCAGTGGAGCATGATCAGGGATGCATGCACTGTCCTCTCACCATTTGAGGAGGCCACGAGGATGGTGAGCAGTGACAGTGCATGCATCAGTGACACTGTCCCTCTTGTCCACCTGTTGGAGCATACGCTGCGTGGGATAATGGACAGGGCACTTGAGGCAGAACAGAGGCAGGAAGAGGAGGACTTCCTTGCCTCTCAAGGCCCCCTTTATCCGGACAGTGTTCCTTCTGTCCCACCCATCACACAGGAAGAGGATGAGGAGGAGGAGGAGGAGGAGGATTGTGTGAGCATGGAGGTGGAGCCTGGCACTCAGCATCAGCAGCAGCAGCAGTCTTTTAGGGATGATGTACAGTCCCAACAAGCCAGTGGACTTGTACGTGGCTGGGAGGAGGTGGCTGGCGATCATGTCATCCTCAGTGACCCAGAAGACTCCGGACCGAATGCCTCAGCTAACCTACGCTGCATGGCCTCCCTGATCCTGCAAAGCCTGCGGAAGGATCCTCGTGTTCTTCGGATCAAGGAGAGGGACCATTACTGGCTGGCCACTCTCCTTGATCCGCGGTACAAGGGTAAGGTTGCGGACCTTATCTTGCCGTCGCAGAGGGAGCAGAGGATGAGACATCTCAGGGAGGCCTTGCAGAAAGGTCTGTGCAACGCGTTCCCAGAAACTGGGAGGCTACAAACTCCTGGTCCTGGGCGACGAGTTGCTGAGGCTTCGGTCAGTGGCAGAAGGAGCGGTGGGGAAGGTGGACGTCTGACCGATGCGTTCAGACAATTTTTTAGTCCGCAGCCCAAGGTATGATCGGTTCCAGCAACCATCGCCAGCGTCTGATATACATGGTGCAGGAATACCTTGGGGCAAGGTCAGACTTGGACACCTTTCCCACCGAAAATCCTCTGGCTTACTGGGTCCTGAGGATGGATCACTGGCCAGAGCTTGCACAGTATGCAATTGAGCTACTGGCCTGTCCTGCCTCCAGCGTTCTTTCCGAACGCACATTCAGTGCTGCTGGAGGATTTGTGACTGATCATAGGGTGCGCCTGTCCACCGCCTCGGTTGATCGACTGACATTCATAAAAATGAATCAGTCTTGGATCACCACCAGCTACCAGGCACCTGAGGCGGATATAACCGAATAATTTTTAATGTCACATCCCTTCAAGACTGCCTATGCTGATGCTGAGTGACTGTCCTCTTATGTTCACTGACTATCCTCTTCCTCCTCCTCAATGATCCATGCCACCACACCAGTGCCTAAGGCACAATTTTTCAGCCCCTGTTTAACAGGGGCGTGTACTTCCAATTTTTTAAAAAAATGCTTCGCAACACGTGTGACTGCTGTGCTCCAAGTACAGTCTCTGTGAGGGGTTGCAGTGTTGTGGCACCAGCACCAGTGCCTAAGGCACAATTTTTCAGCCCCTGTTTAACAGGGGGGGGTACTTACAATTTTTTTAAAAAAATGCTTCGCAACACGTGTGACTGCTGTGCTCCAGTACAGTATCTGTGAGGGCCGGGTTGCAGTGTTGTGGCACCACCACCAGTGCCTAAGGCACAATTTTTCAGCCCCTGTTTAACAGGGGCGGGTACTTACAATTTTTTAAAAAAATGCTTCGCAACACGTGTGACTGCTGTGCTCCAAGTACAGTATCTGTGAGGGCCGGGTTGCAGTGTTGTGGCACCAGCACAGTGCCTAAGGCACAATTTTTCAGCCCCTGTTTAACAGGGGCGGGTACTTACAATTTTTTTAAAAAATGCTTCGCAACACGTGTGACTGCTGTGCTCCAAGTACAGTATCTGTGAGGGGCGGGTTGCAGTGTTGTGGCACCAGCACCAGTGCCTAAGGCACAATTTTTCTGCCCCTGTTTTAACAGGGGCGGGTACTTACAAATTTTTTAAAAAAATGCTTCGCAACACGTGTGACTGCTGTGCTCCAAGTACAGTATCTGTGAGGGCCGGGTTGCAGTGTTGTGGCACCAGCACCAGTGCCTAAGGCACAATTTTTCAGCCCTGTTTAACAGGGGCGGGTACTTACAATTTTTTAAAAACATGCTTCGCAACACGTGTGACTGCTTGTGCTCCAAGTACAGTATCTGTGAGGCCGGGTTGCAGTGTTGTGGCACCAGCACCAGTGCCTAAGGCACAATTTTCAGCCCCTGTTTAACAGGGGCGGGTACTTACAATTTTTTTAAAAACATGCTTCGCAACACGTGTGACTGCTGTGCTCCAAGTACAGTATCTGTGAGGCCGGGTTGCAGTGTTGTGGCACCAGCACCAGTGCCTAAGGCACAATTTTCAGCCCCTGTTTAACAGGGGCGGGTACTTACATTTTTTTAAAAACATGCTTCGCAACACGTGTGACTGCTGTGCTCCAAGTACAGTATCTGTGAGGGCCGGGTTGCAGTGTTGTGGCACCAGCACCAGTGCCTAAGGCACAATTTTTCAGCCCCTGTTTAACAGGGGCGGGTAATTACAAATCTTGATCTAATAGTTCACAGCAGGCCCATTCCTGCGCCCACCAAGAGTAACTATGAGGGCCTGCAGTCTTGTGGCAACACCGTCCACCACCACCGCCAAAGGCCCAATTTTTCTGCCCTGTTCATCAGGTGCTTGCAATTACAAATCTTGATCTAATAACTCACAACAGGGCCCATTCCTGCGCCCACCAAGAGTAACTGTGAGGGCCTACAGTCTTGTGGCAACACCGTCCACCACCACGGCCAAAGGCCCAATTTTTCTGCCCTGTTCATCAGGTGCTTGCAATTACAAATCTTGATCTAATAACTCACAGCAGGGCCCATTCCTGCGCCCACCAAGAGTAACTGTGAGAGCTTACAGTCTTGTGGCAACACCGTCCACCACCACCACCACCCCCAATTTTTCTGCCCTGTTCAACAGGTGCATGCAATTACAAATCTTGATCTATTAACTCATAGCAGGGCCCATTCCTGTGCCCACCAGTCTTGTGGCTACACCAACATCTAATAGGGCAAATTTCTGCAGAGTATATACGCCAGGCCCCTACTTTCAAACATCCAACTTACAAACGACTCCTACTTGCAAATGGAAAGAGAAAACAGGAAGTGAGAGGAAATCTACCCCTAGGAAGGGAAAATTCTATCCTGTTAGATTTATTTTGGGAAAAAGGTATCTCCTCTCTACTGATACTTTATCACCAATCCTTGTTTCAATTAAAACCCCACTTTTCCAAAAACATTTGTCATTGGGACGGAAAGTGAGGTGACATGTTCTGAACAGATGTGCAAAGACAGCAAATGTTACAGGGGTGATAACCCCTCCCTATGTTCTCCAAAAAGCTTAAAAATAGATTTTTTTGGGATGGAGCTACACTTCATAATGTACCTGTTCAGATTCTACTTAAGAACAAACCTAAAGCCGCAAGTGGTTTTAAATGGCTTCTTTTTTTCCTTTACAAATGTCATTTTGTGCAAGGACAGTTATAAACACGGGAAACACATGCCACTTCACAGGCATACTTTAGACACCCCCCCAGGTACCATATTTAAAGGAAAATTTCACTTTTTTTTTTTCACTTTATGCATCATTAAAATGACTGCTCCCGAAAAAACGTTAGTTTTTAAAAGTTCTTTTTGCATTGATATATGTCCACTTACAGCCAGGAGCAGGCTACTTCAGCCATTACCTTGTGCTTAAAGTGATAGTAAAGTCTTGTTTTTTTTTGTTAGTTTAAAAATAACAAACATGTTATACTTACCTGCTGTGTTCAGTGGTTTTCTCGGGTCCCTCGCTGGAGCTCCTGGCCCCTCCCTCCTGCCCCCACAGCAAGCAGCTTGCTCTGGGGACACCCGAGCCTGCTTTGTGTGTTCATTCAGACATGGAGCCACAGCTTGGTCCTGCCCCCTCTCTCTCCTCATTGGCTCACAGACTTTGATTGACAGCAGTGGGAGCCAATAGCTCCCACTGTCTCTGCCAATCAGAAGGGAGAGTCCCAGGCAGCGGAGGTTCTCTTGCAGCATTGCTGGATCAAGATGGGGCTCAGGTAAATATTAGGGGGGCTGAGGGGGACTGCTGCACACAGGAGGTTGTTTTTTTTATCTTAATGCATAGAATGCATTAAGATAAAAACTTATTCTGCCTTTAGAACCACTTTCAGACCGGACCATTATGCAGCCTAAAGACCAGAGGACTTTTTACAATTTCGCATTGCACTGGTTTAACTGGTAATTACGCGGTCATGCAATGTTGTACCCAAACGAAATTTGCGTCCTTTTCTTCCCACAAATAGAGCTTTCTTTTGATGGTATTTGATTGCCTCTGCGATTTTTTTTTTTTGCGCTATAAACGGAAAAAAAAGACCGAAAATTTTGAAAAAAAAAAATGATATTTTCTACTTTTTGTTATAAGAAAAATCCAATAAACTCAATTTTAGTCATACTTTTAAGCCAAAATGTATTCAGCCACATGTCTTTGGTAAAAAAAATGTCAATAAGCGTATATTTATTGGTTTGCGCAAAAGTTATAGCGTCTACAAACTAGGGTACATTTTCTGGAATTTACGCAGCTTTTAGTTTATGACTGCCTATCTCATTTCCTGAGGTGCTAAAATGGCAGGGAAGTACAAACCCCCCCCCCCCCCAAATGACCCCATTTTGGAAAGTAGACACCCTAAGGAAATTGCTAAGAGGCATGTTGAGCCCATTGAATATTTTATTTTTTTGTCCCAAGTGATTGAATAATGACAAAAAAAAGTAAAAAAAAAATGTTTACAAAAAGTTGTCACTAAATGATATATTTCTCACACATGCCCTGGGCATATGTGGAATTACACCCCAAAATAAATTCTGCTGCTTCTTCTGAGTACGGGGATACCACATGTGTGGGACTTTTTGGGAGCCTATCCGTGTACGGGACCCCGAAATCCAAGCACCGCCTTCAGGATTTCTAAGGGCGTAAATTTTTGATTTCACTCCTCACTACCTATCACTACCTATCACAGTTTTGAAGGCCATAAAATGCCAAGATGGCACAAAACCCCCCCAAATGACCCCATTTTGGAAAGTAGACACCCCAAGCTATTTGCTGAGTGGCATGTTGAGTCCATGAATATTTTATATTTTGCCACAAGTAGCGGGAAAAATTACAAACTTTTTTTTTTTTTTTTTTTTTGCCCAAAGTTGTCACTAAATGATATATTTCTCACACATGCCATGGGCATATGTGGAATTACACCCCAAAATAAATTCTGGTGCTTCTCCTGAGTATGGGGACACCACATGTGTGGGACTTTTTGGGAGCCTATCCGTGTACGGGACCCCGAAATCCAAGCACCGCCTTCAGGATTTCTAAGGGCGTAAATTTTTGATTTCACTCCTCACTACCTATCACTACCTATCACAGTTTTGAAGGCCATAAAATGCCAAGATGGCACAAACCCCCCCCAAATGACCCCATTTTGGAAAGTAGACACCCCAAGCTATTTGCTGAGAGGCATGTTGAGTCCATGGAATATTTTATATTTTGCCACAAGTAGCGGGAAAAATTACAAACTTTTTTTTTTTTTTTTTTTTTTGCCCAAAGTTGTCACTAAATTATATATTGCTCACACATGCCATGGGCATATATGAAATTACACCCCAAAATATATTCTGCTGCTTCTCCTGAGTACGGGGATACCACATGTGTGGGAATTTTTGGGAGCCTATCCGTGTACGGGACCCCGAAAACCAAGCACCGCCTTCAGGATTTCTAAGGGCGTAAATTTTTGATTTCACTCCTCACTACCTATCACAGTTTTGAAGGCCATAAAATGCCCAGATGGCACAAAACCCCCCCCAAATGACCCCATTTTGGAAAGTAGACACCCCAAGCTATTTTATGAGAGGCATGGTGAGTATTTTGCAGCTCTCATTTTTTTTTGAAAATGAAGAAAGAAAAAAAAATTTTTTTTTTTTTTTTTTTCAATTTTCAAAACTTTGTGACAAAAAGCGAGATCTGCAAAATACTCACCATACCTCTCAGCAAATAGCTTGGGGTGTCTACTTTCCAAAATGGGGTCATTTGGGGGTATTTTGTGCCATCTGGGCATTCCATGGCCTCTGAAACTGTGATAGGCAGTGAGGAGTGAATTCAAAAATTCACACCCTTAGAAATCCTGAAGGTGGTGCTTGGTTTTTGGGGTCCCGTGCGCGGCTAGGCTCCCAAAATGTCTCACGTATGTGGTATCCCCGTACTCAGGAGAAGCAGCAGAATGTATTTTGGGGTGTAATTCCACATATGCCCATGGCATGTTTGAGCAATATATCATTTAGTGATAACTTTGTGCAAAAAAATAAAAAAAAATTATAATTATTATTTTTCCCGCAACTTGTGTCAAAATATAAAATATTCCATGGACTCGACATGCCTCTCAGCAAAAAGCTTGGGGTGTCTACTTTCCAAAATGGGGTCATTTGGGGGGGTTTTGAACTGTCCTGGCATTTTATGCACAACATTTAGACGCTTATGTCACACATTACCCACTCTTCTAACCACTTGAAGACAAAGCCCTTTCTGACACTTTTTGTTTACATGAGAAAATATTTTTTTTTTGCAAGAAAATTACGTTGAAAGGTAAAAGGCCCTACAGATTAAAATGGTGGGTGTTTCATTTTTTTTTTTTCACTCAGTATTTGCGCAGCGATTTTTCAAACGCATTTTTTTGGGAAAAAACACACTTTTTAAAATTTTAATGCACTAAAACACACTATCTTGCCCAAATATTTGATGAAATAAAAAATTAGATCTTAGGCCGAGTACATGGATACCAAACACGACATGCTTTAAAATTGCGCAGAAACGTGCAGCGGTGACAAACTACATACATTTTTAAAAGCATTTAAACGCCTTTACAGGTTACCACTTTAGATTTACGGAGGAGGTCTACTGCTAAAATTACTGCCCTCGATCTGACCTTCGCAGTGATACCTCACATGCATGGTGCAATTGCTGTTTACATATGACGCCAGACCGACGCTTGCGTTCGCCTTTGCGCGAGAGCAGGGGGGGAAAGGGGTGCTTTTTTTTTTTTTTTTTTTTTATTATTATTGATTTTGCTTTTTTTTTTTTATTTTTCAACTGTTCCTTTCATTTATATATATTTTTTATCATTTTTATTGCTATCTCAGGGAATGTAAATATCCCCTATGATAGCAATAGGTAGTGACAGGTACTCTTTTTTTAAAAAATTGGGGTCCATTAGACCCTAGATCTGTCCTCTGCCCTCAAAGCATCTGACCACACCAAGATCGGTGTGATAAAATACTTTCCCAATTTCCCAATGGCGCTGTTTATATCCGGCGAAATATAAGTCATGAAATGCTCGTAGCTTCCGGTTTCTTAGGCCATAGAGATGATTGGAGCCATTCTGGTCTCTGATCAGCTCTATGGTCAGCTGGCGGAACCACCGGCTGCATTCTCAGGTTCCCTGTTGGGACAGGAGAGCCAGAGAAAACCATGGAAGACGGTGGGAGGGGGGGGGCATTCCCTCCCACTGCTTGTAAAAGCAGTCTAGAGACTAATTAGCCACTAGGATTGCTTTTACATGAAAGCCGACCGCTGGCTGAAAAGAATGATACCAAGATAATGCCTAATCCTGCTGGCATCATTCTGGTATAACCACTCAAAGTCCAGCAACATACCAGTACGTTGCTGGCCCTTGTTTGGCATATATTGTAATCTTTTTTTTCATGCAGCCTGTGGGCTGAACGAAAAAAAAAGATTGATCGGTGGGTATGCCCACCATTAGAATACCTCCCGTCATCCACCCACTTCTAATGATGGGCATACATGCACCATTTTGTTTTTAACTGTGGTGGTGAAATCACCTCCAACAGCGCTGGAGTCACGGATTTATGTATCGTGGGAGCAAACGCTGTTGCTGTCAAGATAAATAAATCCGCGCTGCAGCTGAATGGCGTACCTGCTAAGCAAATTATGGTTAACAATAAAACAAAGTAACATTACAGTATAACAGTAAGATTTACCATACCTGCAAAGCAAATACCAAAAAAAACATAGTAAAAAATAAAACATTTTTTAACGCAACCTGTGCCTAAAAATATATATATGCCGAAGCATGGGGGCATCCTCCCGCAAAAAAGTTATGCCGCGTACACACGGTCGGAATTTTCCACGGGCAAGCCTCCGTCGAAATTTCAACCGTATGTAGGCGGCATTAGGAGCAAATCGCTCCTCCGCCCTCTGCTGCCCCTATGCTTCGGCATATATGCTTTTTTTTTTTTTTAACTGTGGTGGTGAACTCACCTCCTACAGCGTTGGAGTCACGGCTTTATGTATCGTGGGAGCAAACACGGTTGCTGTCAAGATAGATAAATCCGCGCTGCAACTGAATGGCGTACCTGAAAACCAAAAAAATGGTTAACAATAAAACATTGCAGAATAGAATACAGTAAAAAAGAGAACAATAGAGAGAGAATAGAGAGAGAGAGAACAATAAAACAACAACTATTTTTTTGTTTTTTTATTTTATATTTTTTTGTTTTTTTTTTTTTTACTTTTTTTTTTTAAAACTTTTGTTTGTAACTGTAACAGTTCTAACGGAACTGTTGTAACGGTTCCAGCGGTTTTGGTCTCAAAATGCGATGGCATTCTTGAGAACGTGTGCCTAGTCTGTGCAATGCTGTACCCTACGCTAATACTCAACTAGTGTATGGTAGCGTTCGAAACATTCACCGATGCAAAGACCAGGATTGTCAGGACAGCGGGGACAATAATAGCGGGTGTCACGCCTAAATCCGCGCTTTCTGCAGACACGACATTTTCTTTGGGGGGCTCGTTGGGTAGGGGTACTCGGGAGGACATAAATAAAATGCCGCTCATGCAGCCGGCTAACTGCATTTGGTTGGGGAATGTGAGGTGGAGCACCGTCTGGAAACAGAAGGGCTCCGATGATCTCTTCCTGGAATTTAAGGAAGGATCCAGTACGTCCTGAAGCTCCGTATAGCACATGAGCGTTCAGCAAAGCCAATTGGAAAAGGTAAATAGACACTTTTTTGTACCAGCGTCTAGCCTTACGGGCAACTAGGTACGGCGCCAACAACTGGTCATTGAGGTCCACCCCTCCCATGTTTTGGTTGTACTCGTGGACACAGAGGGGTTTCGTCACAACACCAGCCGCCGTAGTAATTTGGACCGTCGTGTCTGCATGAAGGGAGGTAAGAACGAAAACATTCTTATTATCCCTCCACTTCATAGCGAGCAAGTTATTACACTTCAAGCAGGCTCTCTCCCCCAGCCTAAGACGGGACTCTACAAGCCGCTGGGGAAAGCCCCGGCGATTAGGTCGCACGGTGCCACATGCTCCAATCTGATGATCAAACAAATGACTAAACAGTGGCACGCTCGTGTAATAATTGTCCATGTACAAGTGGTACCCCTTTCCGAATAAGGGTGACACCAAGTCCCACACAATCTTGCCAGCGCTCCCTATGTAGTCAGGGCAGTTTGTCGGCTCTATGTTGCTATCTTTGCCCTCATAAACCATAAATTTACATGTATAGCCTGTGGCCCTGTCACAGAGCTTATACATCTTGACCCCGTATCTGGCACGCTTGCTGGGAAGGTATTGTTTGAATGACAAGCGGCCAGTAAACTTAATCAGGGACTCGTCAACGCAGACAACTTGATGGGGAGTAAACAAGTCTGCAAAACGTTGGTTGAAATGGTTTATGAGGGGCCGAATTTTATAGAGCCGATCGTATGCAGGGTCTCCACGAGGACGACAGAGTTCATTGTCGTTGAAGTGCATGAACCGCAAAATCTGTTCGTATCGTGCCCTGGACATGGAGGCAGAGAACACGGGCATATGGTACATTGGCTCAGTGGACCAATATGAACGCAACGTACCCATTTTAACTACGCCCATGATGAGGGAAAGGCCCAGAAAGATCTTAAATTCGGGGACCGTAATTGGTCTCCAATCTCTGGCAAGGGTGGACAACTGGGGATTAGCAGCGATGTGTTGACCAGCGTACAAATTGGTTTGGTCCACAATAGATCTATAGAGATCTTCGGTGAAAAACAGCGAAAAAAAATCAAGTGACGTAAAATCAGCTGTTTCCACCTGAATACCGGGTTGGCCAGTGAATGGGGGAAGTACGGGTTCTGCAGAAGTGGTGGGCACCCAATCAGGATTGGCGAATTCTGCAGGAAGGGCACTATGGGCACGACGGGCCTGTCTTTGTCGTCTTCTTGGTGGCAGCGGGACACTACTTGTGCTTGCCACCTCGCCAGCTGAAACTACACTTATGGGACTCGCCACGTCACCACGTGATACTGCAGTGCTGGTTTGACTACGTCCAGGGTGTACTAGGCCGCTGGTGCTTGCCTGTTCACCAGAAGGAATAGCGGCTCTAGTACGTCTCTGCCTCCTACGAGCGACCTGCGGTTCCTGCACCTCAACAACAGAAGAAGGAGTTTGGGGTCTGGTACGCCTGACCTTAGCAGGGACCACAACTCCGCCGTCAGAGCTATCTGTCATGGAGCCGCTGTCGTCTACTGGGTCGTATTCTGAGCCTGATTCTGACAGATGAGTGACCTCCTCTTCACTATCTGTCATACTCAAAAACAAGTAGGCCTGTTCACTAGTGTACGTTTGACTTGCCATTTTGGGCTCTAAATTTAGTAGTACACTAGTGAGACTCACAGGAAAAAAAAAAAAGCTCCTGACTGTTAGCGACTGAATCAAAACGCTACCAAAAAACTGTAAGCGATCGCAGGGATCAGGCCTGACTCTGCGAACGCTGCAGTTATGTGTGCTTAGTGTTTTGTAAGTGACAGTGATCGATCGATACTGCACTTGGGTGGGCTGGGCGGAGGGGGAAAACGCAGGTGCTAGCAGGTATCTGGGCTGATCCCGCTAACAATGCGTTTTTGGGAACCCTAAACAGCTGGGGACGCTAGTATAGATCTGATCAGATCAGATATCGATCTGTTCAGATTCTATACCACTAAGGGAGGTGTATGCTGCGTGCATGGGTGTTAGCGGTACTGGCACTAACCCGACGCTGCCTGGGGCGACGCAGACCCTATTTGACTCTAAAACCTTACTTATATCACCCGCCGGGCGATCAGGGGGTTAAACCTTTATTAGGTAATAAACGGCGGGTGCCCTGAAACTATAAAAAATAAACTAACTGACCAGCGTCACCCGTAACAGTTATATGGTGATCACTGGTGAAAGGGTTAACTAGGGGGCACTTAGGGGGTTAAAACATTTAGTAGGTAGTATATGGGGGGTCCCTGACCCTATAAAACGCTGCGGCAAACCTAAAAACTACCTCCCTAACTAGCGTCAACTGTGACACTAATACAGCGATCAAAAAAACGATCGCTTAGTGACACTGGTGACGGGGGGTGATCACGGGGTTAAACCTTTATTAGGGGGGGTTCCTAGACCTAAAGGGGGCTAAATCTAACTGCCCTAACAGTTATTAGGGTCACAATGCACCAATGCAGTTAACAGTAAAAAAAAAAAAAAAAAAAAAAAAAACTGCTTTGGTGTCACTGTGACAGGGGGTGCGGGGGGGCAATCGGGGGGGGGGGGGGGGGGGGGGGGGTGGGGTGAAAAGTGTGCCTAAAGTGTACTACTGTTAGTGTAGTGTAGTGTAGTGTAGGTGTTGTGCAACTCACGTGTCTTCTCTCCTCGGCGTCGGTTCGAAAAGACCGCCACGAGGAGAGATGACCTCACTTCCTCTAGCTCTGTACACAATACAGAGCCAGGGGAAGCATTCCATTGGCTGGGAGCGATCGCGCGGGGGGGGGCACGAATGAGTGCCCCCCCCTCATCTCCGATCCCTCCCCCAATGTCCCGGACAATTTACAGACACGGGGCGGGCCCGATCGGCCCCCCACCCGCGTCTGTTAGGGATGACATCACTTCCTCTAGCCCTGTTTACATGACGGGGCTAGAGGAAGTGTTTCATTGGCTGGGAGCGATCGCGAGGGGGGGGCCACGAATGAGTGGCCTCCCCCTCATCTCCGATCGCTCCCCCAACGATGCCGACCGCCGCAGGCCCCCCACCCGGGGGGGGGGCCCGATCGGGCCCCCCCACCCGCAGGCAGGTAGGGACTTATATATACGCCCTCCTGCCTGTACGTGCCATTCTGTCGACGTATATCGTCGTGCGGCGGTCGGCAAGTGGTTAAGTATATAGACGACATCCTCCTCCTATGGGACGGTACCCCAGAATCTCTTACTGACTTTTTCTCCACTTTGAACTCCAATGATCGTGGGATTACCCTAACTCACGAATGGAGTTCAATTGGTGTACATTTTCTAGATCTAGGGATTAGAATAAAGTCAAGACAATAGGAGTTTCAAACCTTCTTCAAACCCACTGACAGAAATAGTTTTATTCCTAGGGACAGTTGCCATCATCACACATGGCTCAATGGGGTCCCAAAGAGTCAATTTTTGAGACTCCGCGGAAATTGTACAGATGTTGAAGTCTTCAAACAACAGGCTTCTGTCCTTACCAACAGATTACTTGAAAAAGGATATGACCCGACATTGGTACAGCTCCAATATCAAAATGTTCTTTCTTTGGATAGACGCTCTCTCTTCAATCGACCATCCAGAGAACAAGATAAGTCGTACAAATGGGCGGTTCTTACTTCCTATTCGGTGCAATATCGAGACATCCAAAACATTTTGAACAAACATTGGGACATACTCAAAACAGATAAGGTCCTCTCCCCTCTCATACCTGAAAGAGCTAAAGTGACTTTCAGGGGCGTTCCGTCCCTGCAAAGTAAGATAGCCCCTAACATCATTAACCCGCCTGTTAGACCCTCGTTTTTTCACAACTTGAAGGGTTATTTCCCTTGCAAAAAATGTGGGGTATGTCGCTGCAACACAGTAGGGAAGTCAAAAAGCATCCAATTCCATTCCACAGTTACAAAACGCACTTATCAGATTAAAGGTTTCCACACCTGTTCATCCAGATATGTGGTTTACCTTATAACCTGTCCCTGTGGGAAGCAGTACATAGGACGCACTACATTCTCCATTAGAGTTGGAGAACACTTGGCCAAAATTAGAAGTGGGGACACTAAGCATACTGTCCCCCGTCATTACAAGGAATGCCATGATCGAAATCCTGAAGGGACAGCTACATTCCTCCATGGAGGGGCGGAGCAATGACACGGGGAGTCTCCCAGCTTGAAACTTTTTGGATTTTTTCTTTACAAACGTACCAACCTTGGGGACTTAATGTCGAATGGGACATTAATTCTTTTCTTAACAAAGCTTAATATCATAGCGCAATAAACTATCTTGCGCTATTCCTTACTACTTTTTTATATCGTTTATGCCTGTTTGTTCATAGCGTTTTTTCCTTGGTCTCCACACCTTCCAAATATACATACAAATAATGTGATTGATTATAATCTGTATCTATTATGCATCATGCAGATTCATTTAACATTTAGCATATGGTATTTATATATATGATAGTTTTGAAATGTACGAGGTCAGCCATATATCACAGCTATTTCAATTTTATTTTAACCATATATTTTTAAAAGAAACAATTCTAATACATAGGGCTAAAGAACCTAAAAACATTCTTTTATATGATATAAGTGGGCCAGTAATTTTTTCCTGCCCTATCAGCCACCTTTCTGTGCTAGTTTTTTGTTCCTGTGTTGTGATTCCAGATGGCCGCACATGCTCAGTGTCATTTTATTTTATTTTGGGTCTGCTTGTGTTAGTGTTCCTTTGTCAATTGCACATGCCCAGTTCAATCTGTGACCTCTATCCGCGCCATGTCCGTCTCTGTAAAGAGGATCGGATGGCACTGTGCTTACTGATATATTTTTTGTCCATCTGCGGCTCCTATTCACGTAATTTCCGGCCTCATACAGAGGCTTGGAGAGCACTGCGCCCCATTTGCACCATACTTCCGGTGTAAACAACGGAAGTAGCGTCACTTCTGTTTTTGGACGCCATTTTGCGGGTGCCTGACGGCGCCTCATTGTAACACACTTACAATGAGATTATTTCGTTTTAATTTGCAGTTTTCTTGTACTTTTATCAATTATTCAATACTGACCCCAGCTTGAATATATACCCATATAAGGGCACAGTACAAATTGTGTAACTACTTGTGGCCATTTGTCTATGCAGGAGAACACATTGTTAACCACCATAGATTCATAATGAGGCTTGACACACAAGCCATGGGCGCCATTTTCCCTGAAACCGGAAGTAGTTCAATTATTGAGCCAGCAGTGATGTTAGGCTGACCTCATTTGTGAGTACCCCTGTATCTATATATAAGCGGTGGCCCCAGTGAATCAGCACCCCCAGATGATGACTCTATAAGGTGAAACGCGTCGGGAGACTATTTGCTGATGCCACTGCTGCCAATTTTTTCCATACATGCTTGAATTCTCTCTGTACATGTGAGTACCCATTTGCTTTTTTAAATACATTTTAATAGCCTTTACGGTATTACGCCAAATGGCCTCATTCCTTTCTTGCCGGTAATGCTGCTGGGGATGAACTAAACTGTATACCTATCCACTACCCTCATCCTGGGTTTTCACTGAGCATCCAGTGCCTTCATTTGTCCGTGGTCTTCATTTCATCATAACTCTGGAGGAGCTGTTCACATCGGTGTAACCTAAACACCATTCAGCACGTTTGACTCATACGGAGTAAGCCCATTTTAGTCCATGAGAGTCGGTAAGCCTCTTTCCAGTTGGTGATGGAAAACTTCAGACAAGCCGCACAAGTCACTTTTTATTATATTGTATTCACCTATGTCACTATTTTGGTGTAATATTGTTGATTCTTTATTATTTTTTTATATGGTCACTTCCAATTGATTATGAATATTTATCACCATTATTCTTATATTTCATATTAAGTTTCACCATTTTTTATCACAACTTACATTACATTATTTTTATTCATAATTCACTGTATATGTTCAATATCATTTTTTTGAACATTTCTAAGCGCCGCACTTTATATTCATTCACGTCTCATAATTAGGAGTCTTTCTTTTTCTAAAACTGAATGATGGAAAAATGGATGGCCTCTGAAAATCATAATCATGAATATAAAAATAGCAAATTGTACCATCATCCAAAATTTAGTGGAATAGAGGTTTGGGAACCTGGTTCCCAACTAAGGTTCACCAGGGACAGGGGAGTGAAAGGACTATCCCGATACAGTGTGAAAAAGTATAAGTAGGACATAAAGACAATCATAAAAAATTACAAAAATGTATTAGTACAAATTACATGGCATTAAAACAAAGGTGACTTGGTCATATATAGTACTTTGACTAGTTTTGCGGGGTGAACCGCTTCATCGGGAAATACATCTGTAAATAGACACAAGATCAATTGACAATATAGTCGAGACATATACGAAATTTACAAAAAATGTAAAATTAGGTAAAGAAGGGCAAGGGGGATATAGGGCTGCTTACCCAAGGGCTGCTTACCCAAGTCCCTATAGTAAAAAATTTGATTATTTTTTTTTCCAGACAGAGGAGGGAAAATATATCATTTTTTAAATAAGTATAGGGAGACAAATTTGGAGGCAGATAGTGGGCCTAATTCAGCCTGAAATAAAATGACATGAAAAAGTATGTGCACCCCTTGAAATTAACTGTTATTTGCCATAAAATGTGATCTGATCCTCATCTAAATCACAACACAATGTGCTTTAGCTGAAAAAAATTCACAGTGCTGGAGGGAAAAAAAAAGGGAACCATTGCAGTTAATAGCTGGTTGAACCTCCTTTGACAGCAATGACTTCAAATAAGCACATTCGGTATCTCTGGATTAGACCTGCACAGTGTTTTGGAGGAATTTTCTACCATTCCTCTTTACAAAACTGCTTCAGCTTAGACACATTTGTAGGATGTCTAAGGCCGCGTACACACGAGCGGACTTTCCCGCGGGAATGTTTTTCCTCCTAAAAGTCTGGCGGACTAAGTTTTAAAGTTCAGACTTAAAATTGTCCGCTGGACTCGGCAGTCCGGCGGACAATCCCGCGGTCTGTGTGCTAGTCCACGGGACATTTAAAATGAACGGACTTGCCTCGCACGCGGAGGAAAGTCCGTTCATTTAGAACGTGACTGCAGGTATACAGGACTAGCGAAGGCAGTGAATGCCTCCACGCTAGCCCCGTCACCTGGTATGGATTTAAAGTGGAATACCTACGCCAAAAAAACGGCGTGGGGGTCCCCCCCAAATCCATCTCAGACCCTTATCCGAGCACGCAGCACGGCCGGCCGGGAAAGGGGGTGGGGACGAGTGAGCGCCCCCCCCTCCTGAGCCGTACCAGGCCGCGTGCCCTAAACATGGGGGGTGCCCCCCCACCCCAAGGCACCTTGTCCCCATGTTGATGAGGACAAGGGCCTCTTCCCGACAACCCTGGCCATTGGTTGTCGGGGTCTGCGGGCGGGGGGCTTATCGGAATCCGGGAGCCCCCTTTAATAAGGGGGCCCCCAGATCCCGGCCCCCCACCCTATGGGAATGAATATGGGGTACGATGTACCCCTACCCATTTACCTAAGGTGTAAAAGTGTAAATAAAAAAACACACAATTTTTTTAAATATTTTATTGCACTGCTCCGGGGGTCTTCTTCCGTCTTGGGGGGTCTTCTCGCCGGACTCCTCCGCTCTCTTCTGCTCTTTTACCTAGCTCTTTCACGAGCGGAGGAGCCCGGATTTCTTCTTCGTCGCCGCCGTCGTCGTCTGGGGGTCTCGTTCTTGCCGATGTCGACGCCTTCTGCGCCGTCTTCTTCTTCTTCTTCCGATGTTGACTCGTCGCTCTCTCTGGCCGGAATGGCAGAGACACGCGGTGATGTGACTTATATAGGGACAAGGGGCGGGGTCACATGCTCATGTCACATGGTGACCCCGCCCCCTATGATGTCACAGTCCCAGCATCCTCTGGGTGCCATTCCGGCCAGAGAGAGCGACGAGTCAACATCGAAAGAAGAAGAAGATGGCGCAGAAGGCGGCGACAGCGGCAAGAACAGAAGAGACCCCGGAAGACCCCCGAAGGCGGAACGAGACCCCCAGACGACGACGAAGAAAGCCGGGCTCCTCCGCTCTTGAAAGAGCTAGGTAAAAGAGCAGAAGAGAGCGGAGGAGTCCGGCGAGAAGACCCCCCAAGACGGAAGAAGACCCCCGGAGCAGTGCAATAAAATATTTAAAAAAAATTGTGTGTTTTTTTTTATTTACACTTTTACATCGTACCCCATACTCATTCACATAGGGTGGGGGGGCGGGATCTGAGGGCCCCCTTATTATTAAAGGGGGCTCCCGGATTCCGATAAGCCCCCCGCCCGCAGACCCCGACAACCAATGGCCAGGGTTGTCGGGAAGAGGCCATTGTCCTCATCAACATGGGGACAAGGTGCTTTGGGGTGGGAGGGCCGCACGGCCCCCCTTTCCCCAGGGCCCCCCCCCTGTTAAGGGCACACGGCCTGGTATGGCTCAGGAGGGGGGGCGCTTGCTCGTCCCCACCCCCTTTCCTGGCCGGCCGGGCTGCGTGCTCGGATAAGGGTCTGAGATGGATTTGGGGGGACCCCCACGCCGTTTTTTTCGGCTTAGGGATTCCCCTTTAAATCCATGCCAGGTGACGGTGCTAGCGCGGCGGCATTCACTGCCTTCACTAGTCCCGTCTACCTGCAGTTACATTCTAAATGAACGGACTTCCGATCGTGTGTCGGCAAATCCGTTAATTTCAAAAGTCCCGCGGACTTTCCGATCGTGTGTCGGCAAGTCCGTTAATTTCAAAAGTCCGAGCGTGTGTACGCCGCATAACTGTCAGTGTGTTTTGGGTAGGACAAAAAAAAAGCAAAATGTGCACTATAGTTTATGGGCTGTACTACAGGTACAAACAACAAAAAACATGCACATATGTGGTATTGCTGCTAACGTCAGGAGCAGGAAAATTTATTTTGGGTTGTTCTTTGGTGGTAGATTATGGTAGTAACAAGAAATATACAGCTAAATTTAAAAAAAATTTTTTTTTTTTTACAGTTCCAAAAAAGATACCCATAACCATTTACTACCACATGAAAGCCCAATTTGTCAAGGTATAATTCAGCTGGATGCACAAAGTAGTTGTGATGCTATGTACAGTTTTACTAACACATGTTAAAGTTGAGAAATTGTGCTTAGGCATATTAGGATTTGTTTTACCCTTAGGTATGAAGGGATTAATCTGTAGCATCTGCAGCAGAGGCTTGGCAGTTATCTCAGGATATGATTCAGGATTGGTTCATTTTCACAAAGCTCAGCTGGTCAGCTATGTCTCTCTTTTTGGTAACAAATCCCATAGGAGCCCAGCAGCTCTATTGCATACTAGGCAAGCTTTGGCAAATATCACAGAAGAGGGAAGAGCCAGCTTGAGGGGCAGCAGCTGTAAAGCCAGCAATTTTGCCAAGCTGGACAAAAGGGTGGCTTGGGGTGTACTTTTTCTTACCTTCCAGCAGTTAGGGCAAATAAGCCTGCCTGTGCAATGATGAAGATGGAAATGGCAGGGTGGTGTTGGCAGAATCAGAACATGGTTGCAGCCTATGCTTGCCCCTACTTTACATGGCCCCATGCTGACCATCTTTCCTGCTGAAAGTGCCATAGGGAAACTAGAGAAACTTGTATAGTGAGGGGAGAGGCAGAAAGGGATGAGATGTAAGGAGAGTGTGGCCCTTTTGCTGCCAGCCATTAGCATTCTGATGCTGTTTCCACTGAGCTGTGTGGTTAGTATTCACACATCTTTTAATATATGTGGTACCCAAATTACTAATTTGGGTGGCTTGAGGTGCTGCTGACAAGGACTGCACATTTCTACAGTGTGGTCTGCAGAACATGTGCTGAGAAAGACCTGCACAGCTGAGCTCTGAAGAGCAGACTGGGGGACTAACAGTGACCTGCACCTATGGAGCTCTGCTATACAGTGGAACAGTGTGGCTGCTCCTTTCACTTCTCTGCAAGCTGACTATGGATGACCCCCTGACTTGCTTATGTTGCATCTCTCCCTCACTTTACTTCTCTACTATATCTGGCACCCAGCTATGTTTGAAACCTAATCATCATCCCCCTCTCCTCATCACTGGACCCAATCGGGCAGTAAACTGCAGCTGCAAGAACATCAATTAGTTCTCCCTACCTAATGTACCCTCCATCTATGCTCCCATTGCCCTCATCCTAAACCCCAGGTGTAATTAATTGCTGTACATCCTCTTGCAGCAAGTACCTCACATTGTCATCAAATAAATTAGTCAACTACTTCATGCCAATTTGCTAAGCAACAGCAGGAGAAGCTGTGGATAAGGAGGATGCATAGGGTGTTTTTGCAGCTGATAATGACTTTACACTACTTGTAAACTGGGAGATAGAGGTAGAGGATAATAAAGGCTTGGCAAGCCACTTCACCACCTCCTACTCATGCTCTGGCTGAATAGCATGCTCACTGCTCGAAAAGAGAGGCACACATGCCCTGCTTCTTGATGCCCTACCACCACTTTGGTCTGTGCATACAGAAGCTGACCCTGCTCTGAAGTTGCATGGGAACAACCTCTAACGTGCCCAGCATCCATGATGTCTGTAGGCCACAGCCAGCAAACATGATGTTTGCCTGTGAGAGTGCCCCACATTATTGAATCTGGAGGCACTCTGTAAAAAGTCTAAACATAAATACAGGCTGCAGGATTTGAGGTAAAAGTGTCAGTTTGTTTTGTAATATGTGG
This sequence comes from Lithobates sylvaticus, assembly GCA_028564925.1. Taxonomy (NCBI): domain Eukaryota; kingdom Metazoa; phylum Chordata; class Amphibia; order Anura; family Ranidae; genus Lithobates; species Lithobates sylvaticus. The sequence goes on along the minus strand of CM053028.1, from coordinate 309,439,411 downwards.
TTCACTTTAATATACACAGGAATGTTTTTCATATTATTCTAAAACTATATTAAATGTTTAAATTATTAGGGATCTACAAGTCAATAATGTGATGATTTTCAGGGAAAATACTGCACTTGTCTAGTATTACATTATTTGACGTTACTATTTTTAACTTAACAATGTATCCCAACCACTGTGCCCCAAATACTGGCTACATGTTCTATACCTTAGACCTCTGCTGTGATTAGTCTGTGGTTTCATCAGCCTAACTGGCGAAACTCACAGACTTCCCAGATCACTGCCAATAACTAATGTTGAATTTCTCTACATTTTTAAAGGACAGGAACCTTAAGAGAGTTGTAGTGTCCACGTGTATGGGGTTGCCCCGTCATGTTTATTCAGTTACCCTGTCTTCTCTCCATTTGTGTATGATGAAAACTAGTCATCCTTTACTAACTAGATATACACTGATACTGTACATAATGGATTCATACAATCCATCTCCAATGTAAGAATGAGTTAAACCACATAAACTGGGAAGGTCCATCGCGTTTTAGATTTCATACAAAGTTTTGTTTTGTACCCACTTTAGGAAATGAATATTGCATACATAAGCTGTTATTCGAATGTGGGAGATGAACCATAGCACTTTAATTTGTCCCTAGAGCATTGCATTATTTTAACACTTTCCCACAATATAGTATGTTTTTCATCTCAGTGTGATGATGCTGCAGCCGAAACAATTTTTGGGCCAAATGGTATTCCATCTATAGCTATAAAATTTTATGATGTAGATATCTTAGCAAAAGACACAATAGGAATTAAATGTTTCCTTGTGCTAGAAGCAATTCTAACCTATGTATGTAAGACTATGAACATTATGTAAAGTTAACAGCACACTTAGCAACGTAATCTAAATCTAAATTTGGTCATCTAAAATTTTACCATTGACTTAAATGAAGTATATTTTTCTACATTACTGTACTTGTATAGCAAGTCAACATGATATATATGTAAGTGCCATTCTACCATACTGTCTATTATAAAATAAAAAAAACGAGTAACATATAAAAATTCAAGCACTGATAAAGCGGGCTTTATTATTATACAATGAATGGATTATTAAAACTATAACAACACCATCACTAACAAACAACAAACCTTCCTAGTTTTATAAAGCTCACACCTGTTTTTTCTTAAGTTTCGTACTGCATCAGCCAATAAATTCACCTCTATTTCCCTGTATAGTTCCTAACAATATAAAACTTTTTTCCACTGTGCCCAACTGTTTCCAATAGTTGCAGTCAAACCTAAAGTTGTCAATCAAGGAACAGCTTATCAGTCTGAGCTTTTACTTTTCAAGCTTTTGCGCTGTGACTTTTGAAATCTGTCAGCACCCAGTTGATTTTAGTCCTAACAATAAAGTCACACTCAATCTCCACCTAGTAGCTTTAGATTAAATTCTGATGTCATATACGTCATATTTACACAGTTAAAATTCATAACAAAGCAACCCATAGGCAATGGGATGTAATAACTGTGCAACAGAACTATTTCCTGTCTCTTTTTTTTTCTCACCCCAGCATTTGAGCAGTTTATTAGATGTGAATGTTTTGAAAATTAAAATCGTCTGGCCACAGGCCTGCTAGCAAGGCCTGAGGTTTAGAAGAATTCATCTAAAAGAATATATAAATTGTAAAAGCTTGGCCACCTTCATTACTCTGAAACACATTTTTTTTCGGAATATTTTTAATTTGCAGATGAAGAATCCATCTAACCAGTAATAGGTACAGTACATTGCCTTGCCAACAGAGAAATGCATATATATGTGAGTGTATTTGTGTGTATGCTTGCGTGTATATTTTGCAGTCTCCTATACAGCACCATGAAGGAAAAAAAATTGCATTTGTTAAGAAACCATTTTTACCAAATGTTTATAGTATCCTTATTTTAACACACTAAAGAACTTACTTCAAACACAGTGTTATGTTAACTTTGACCAGTGACTACATTTGAAAGATATAGCCATCACAGCAGTTTAAACACCTAATTTAGTAGAGAAACAGCTTCCCTGGCACCTGCCCAAGGATAGGAAAATTTGACCATTCTGCAGCAACATCCAATAAATACGCCTGTCTGTTTTCAAGTTTAAAAAGCTCCTACTTTTACAAGGCCTCTTCTGGAAATTTAAGCTCTAAATCCCAGTTGCTATAAATGTAATTTAAAATGACACTAAATTGAGAAATATGTGTCATAAAAGAGAAATGCTGGTCCTCTCTTACCCCAAGAAATTACCATGGTCAATAAATGATATATGCAGAAAGTATAAAGGTGGTATAAAATAAGAACCAGTAGGATTTTTAGTAAAAAAAAATAATCAATGGGTGAACTTATAGTAGCCTCCTTTCCTGGGACAAATACCCTTCCCATTTTAACATTTATTGTTCTAGTTATGACATTGGTTGAGCTTATGAATAACCTCATTAGCTGCAACTGTAGTAAACATATAGACATTATAGCAAGTTGGGGCAATTGTTTTTGTTGTTTGGAGTACAAAAAATATATATAAGCATATAAGCAGTTTTATGTAAAATTAGATTATGATCAATAGATAACAATGATAAAGCTAGCTAATATGATCTAATAATTTTTTTTTTAGAAACTACAGTAAGGGTCCTTAGCAATCCTTTTAGCAGGATTACGTTTTATGCTTCTGGCTTACTTGACCCGTATTTTAGCAGCAACTTGCGGCTCCCAAACCTTGTCTGCTCACACCTTTTCCAAGTGAATAATGAAAAGTGGCTTTGCAGTGCTTACTGCTCAATTGAAGGTTTATTAACCAAAATAAGTATTTTTTTTAAATAATTTAAAGGAATAACAACACTTTAATACTTTCTTTACACAAAATGTGCTTACTCATAGGCAATCCTACTGCTATTCTTTAGCAGGTCTATCTGAATTTGTAGGATAACTTAGTACATTACATGACAACAGGAGCTTATAGGAAGTTTATTGAATTGAGGATTGTTGGCTATTATCTAAATGATATTATTTTCAAATTAGTAATGCTGGAAAGAATAGAATAGGTAGTGAAGGAATGCAGAAAATAATTGTAGCAAAGGTTTGGAGGGGACTATAACGTGGAGAAAGGAACTTAATAAAATAATGAAAATTCTGAAGACATTATTGCACAAGAGTGTGATAGCCTGTATGGTTTGTTGGTAGAAGCCCTGTGCTTCAGCATAGATATAGCTTCATTAGGCTTTTTGTAACTCATCTTTAACATTATATACTAACTAGACATAACTGCAAAGAAATCTATTAGTAAAAAATGTATGCTTTTAGACATATTATAAAGAGGGTACTCTAAAATGTTTCTCCACAATGCAATTTATAATTGTGAAGTTATAAATCACTTGGCACATGTTGTAGTAGTCTTCTGTGTTCACCACAAATCTAGTGGATTAGAGGAATTCACCACACATAGTCAGCTTACATGATCATTAGAAATCTAAACATTGTATAGACACAATGAAAACATATATATCTTAGGACACTGTTTTCCAACCAGTACCTTGAGAGATATGTGTCACAATTTCTTCTGATGTCCACTCTGAAGGTCATAGTTCTAAGTTTTTAGTATATTGAGATTTTATGTACTTCTCCTAATCATTTAGACAATCAGGTGTCATATGGTTTCAATTATTCTATTAAAATATTGAATCTAGCATCATAACAATTAGGTAGCTTCTAGTGGGTTTGTTGGCTAATGGGACCGGCATTATATCATGTTAAGAGAGACTAACTAAGGGATAAGTGGACTTTATAGGCACAAAGGTACATATACTAGAAAATATAAAAAAAAGGGTTTTATTTAAAAAAAAAATATATATATATATATATATAGAACCGCAATATGTTAGCGATTACATATGCTCAAAATACAATCAGCAAAGTAGTAGTAATAATCTTTGGACTATAATGTGATCATATACAAAACAAACCGAATACTATGATTTGCTGTCTATGGTCCTAATATGGGCATTTAAATAATATCTTGTTTTATCGAGTTTTGTGTTCTATAAATTGTCTTGTTTTTCACTGTGGTTAATTATTGCCATGGTTCCCTATGGTTTTTCTGGGAAACTTGTCATAATATACAGTGAACACAAGACAAGTATGTGTATATGTGGTATCTAATTGTCTGGAGTGTTGAATCTGTGCCTGGCCTATGGTGTTTCACCTTTTGGTATTTATCTCCCGGGGGGAAAGGGTTGGCCCGTTAGATATTGAGGCAACCCAGTGTGGGAGTATTTGGTTGTCAGATATGGCTGTTCAGTGCCGCACATCCGGTTTCCACTCTATTGACATAGCAAACGTCTAATTTTATTTCACGTTATTAATCACTTACTTACCTGAATTATAGTAACACTTGAATTTGTGAAATACAGACGTTCTGTCTAATCGTCATATTTACTTGGTTATTGATTCTACAGGGAAGTTTTACCATTTCTGTGTCATTTAAAAAGTACAACACTCCCATTAGCTTAGAGTTGAGCGGACACCTGGATGTTCGGGTTCGACGGGTTCGGCCGAACTTCGCAAAAAAGTTCAAGTTCGGGACCGAACTTGACCCGAACTTGACCCCGAACCCGAACCCCATTGAAGTCAATGGGGACCTGAACTTTTTTTTTTTTTCTTTTTCTTTTTTTTTGCCACATCAGCTAAACTTTCAAAGAGGACCTGAATCAGCTTTTACCGATCATCTTTGTCCTTTTTATTTTTGTCATCACATCATTGTGGCTAGTTAAGCTTTATTTACCTTTTATTTTACCAAAAGAGACAAGTATCAACATCTTGTCTCGTCGTAATTTTGATTTTGCATTTTTATCCCAAAATCTAAAACCCCTCTTCCCCTACCCCCCCTATTCTCATCGCTACTTCCGTTTGTCTTGATTTTTTACTAATATTCCTGTTCTTTAGGTATGTCTAAATCCTGACGACTTCAGCATAACTCCAAGTTTTTTTAAATTCTTTCCAGCTCTCCCAGTACTCTCCAATACCCTCGTTGTTTTCTTCTACATTCTTTTTTAGAGACTCCATGATGCGGATGCTCTCCACCGCGTCCACCCACTCCCATATAGAAGGACTTTCAGGTTCCCGCCACTTCCTTGAAATTAATTTTTTAGCTGCATTAAAGTGGAACTATCGTTTTCAGCCAAGGAAGCTGCCATCTTTGCCTCTGTTTAATCTTCAACTGCCACAGTGCTGCACATGTGATCCGTTATGACACCAGCCATTGGATGGTTTGACTGTTTGGTTGAGAGCACAGCCAATGTGCAGTTAGCATTCATGGCATGCCTTTTTTTTTTAGACTGTTAAATCGATGGGTTTACTTCCGCATTAAGGAGGTGTGGGACCAAAGACCTTTCATATTGCTTCACCCCACCTCTGGTGCCATGCATCAAAATTACCCATGGATCATTTTCCAGATCTTTCTGGGTAATTTCCTTAATATAGCTTATAATCTTTGCCCAATAGCTTTTTATTTTATGGCACTCCCACCAGAGGTGGGCCATATTCAACATTGATAGGCATTTGTAATTCATTTCTGCAGTCCTGACATCGATTACTGACCTATGGGTTAACTTTAGAATTTTTCCTATTGTGAGTGTATCTACCTGAGTGCCCAATTCCCTCTCCCACTTTTGTATAAATGGCGGGATCTCCTGTCTCTCTGTCTCCAGCATCATTTTATAGATCTTTGAGATCATCCTTCTGGTATTAGGTACCATACAGATACGCTCCAGCCGTGTCAGGTCCTCTTCTGACCTAATTGGCTGAGGGAGGCTTTTGACGAAGTGACATAATTGAAGATAACGCCATCTATCGATCTTTAACTACTTCGCATCCGGCCGTAGCCGAATGACGGCCTCGGTGCGGATGCCAAATCCCGGGAGGCCATCATATGACGGCCTCCCCTTTCCTTGCTCCCCGAGCGCGCTCATGAGCGCGCATCGGGGAAATTCTGTGTTGGCCGTGTCCCTTGGACACAGCCAATCACAGATCGCTGTAAACGGCCAATCACAGCGGCCGTTTACAGCGCGATCGCCCTGGCCAATGAGCGATGATCTCAAATGTAAACATATGAGATCATCTCTTATTGCCTGCTCTCTCTCCTCACACAGAGACAGCGTGTGAGGAGAGAGAGGATCTGTGATACGTAAGAAACATCAGTTACACCAGTACAGTGCCCCATCATTACAGTGCCCCATCATTACAGTGCCCCATCAGTACAGTACCCCACCTGTGCCGATCAGTGCCCCACCAGTGCTGATCAGTGCCCCACCTGTGCCGATCAGTGCCGATTAGTGCCCCACCTGTGCCGATCTGTGCCCACCTCTGCCGATCAGTGCCCACCTGTGCCGATCAGTGCCCACCTGTGCCGATCAGTGTCCACCTGTGCCGATCAGTGTCCACCTGTGCCAATAAGTGCCGATCAGTGCCCACCTGTGCCGATAAGTGCCGATCAGTGCCCACCTTTGCCGATCAGTGCCCACCTGTGCCGATCAGTGCCCACCTGTGCCGATCAGTGCCCACCTGTGCCGATCAGTGCCCACCTGTGCCGATCAGTGCCCACCTGTGCCGATCAGTGCCCACCTGTGCCGATCAGTGTCCACCTGTGCCGATCAGTGTCCACCTGTGCCGATCAGTGCCCACCTGTGCCGATCAGTGTCCACCTTTGCCGATCAGTGTCCACCTGTGCCGATCAGTGCCCACCTGTGCCGATCAGTGCCCACCTGTGCCGATCAGTGCCCACCTGTGCCGATCAGTGTCCATCTGCACATCTTCACAATCAGTGCCCGACTGTGCCACCTCATCAGTGCCCGCCTGTGCCACCTCATCAGTGCCCGCCTGTGCAACCTCATCAGTGCCCGCCTGTGCATCCTCATCAGTGCCCGCCTGTGACGCCTCATCAGTGCGCATTTGTTCCACCTCATCAGTGCGCATTTGTTCCACCTCATTAGTGCACATCTGTGCCACCTCTCAGTGCCCATCTGTGCCACCTTAGTGCCCATCTGTGCCACCTCAGTTACCCATCTGTGCCACCTCAGTGCCCATCTGTGCCACCTCAGTGCCCATCTGTGCTCATCAGTGCTGCCTCATCAGTGCCCATCAGTGCAGGCTTAGTACACACCTGTGTAGTCGCACCAGCAACCAGCAGCATGTCCAAAAGAGTATTTTCCGCAGAGGAGGCGTTCCAAATTCTTTCCCAGGCCGACGAGAGCAACGGGGAGCTCTCTTCAGATTCCTCTTCATACATCGATTCTGAGACTGACATAACTTACGAGCCAGTCCTCAGTAGCGAAACATCGAGTGACTCGGAGGAGGAAGAGATTCGGCCGGCCAAACAAAGGCGTTCTGGTGAGGAAGCAGTGCCATCCACCAGCAGCGCAGTGCCATCCACCAGCACCGCAGTACCTCGGCAAGAAAGGCCAAGGACCCATGCCAGCCTTCCCTATGCCCTTCAAAACCCCTTGTGGCTTCCTCCTAATTCAGGAGAAGCCAACATTCCCCCTTTCACTGCCCAGCCAGGAGTCCAGGTGGACACACAGAATTTTACCCCAATAGATTTTTTTAATTTAATTTTTACGGAGGACATGTTAGGATCAATTGTGGCCCAGTGCAATCTTTATGCCCAGCAATTTATTTTGCAAAACCCAACCTCATATTATGCCCGTCCCTATGAATGGAGAGACCTAACGGTGGAGGAGTTCAAGGTTTTTTTAGGCCTCACATTTAACATGGGACTCACCAAAAAAAACACTTTGATGTCCTATTGGTCAACCAAGCCCCTCCAACACATGCCAGTCTTCTCCAAGGTTATGTCCCGAAACAGGTACCTCATGATACAGAGGTTCCTTCATTTCAACGACAATTCCCAGTGCCCTCCCCGAAATGACCCAAATTATGACAGGCTTTTCAAAATTCGCCCACTTTTAAATTATTTTTCTCAAGTATTCCCCCAGCTGTTTACCCCGGACCAACACATATGTGTGGATGAGTCCCTTGGCAGGCTCAAAATAAAACAATTCATTCCCAGCAAAAGGGCCCGCTATGGAGTGAAGGTGTACAAATTATGTGACCGAGTCACAGGGTACATGTATGCCTTCAAAGTCTACGAAGGGAAGGACACCCAGCTGCAGCCCCCTAATTGCCTGGACTATTTCCGATCAAGCGGGAAAATTGTTTGGGACCTCATATATCCCCTACTAGAAAAAGGCTACAATTTATATGTGTATAACTTCTACACATCCCTGCCCCTGTTCCACAACCTCCACCAGATGAAGACACCAGCATGTGGCACAAAAAAAAATGGAAGGGCTTTCCTCAAAGTCTCGTGAATCAAAAATTGAAAAAAGGAGAAATGGCAAGCCTGAGAAACAAAGAGATTTTGGCAGTGAAGTGGAGGGACAAAAGGGATGTCTACATGCTGTCTTCAATCCACAATAATACCTTTGTAGAAATCCCCAGAAGAAATGGCCCCATAAACAAACCCAAATGTATTTACGATTATAATTTGTATATGGGGGGAGTCGACTTCAACGACCAAATGATGGAACCATATCTTGCTACAAGACGGACATACCATTGGTACAAGAAAGTTGCAATATATTTTTTTCAATTGGCAATATATAATTCGTATGTCATTTACCGGAACTCCACCCAAAACCCCAAACCCTTCCTTGGCTACCAGGAGGAAGTTTTCAATGCCCTTGTATTCCCGAGCGGCCCACCAGAAAATATCCAATCAGATGTTGTTAGTCGACTCTCCCACTGCCACTTTCCTGATAAAATCCCTCCCAAACCAACAGGCCAACGCCGTCCAAAAAAATGTAAGGTGTGTACCAAAGCAGGAATCAGAAGAGACACATCTTATCATTGTGCAGATTGTCCTTCCTAACCAGGCCTCTGCATAGGTGACTGTTTTCGCCGTTACCATACTTCAATAAATTATTAGTGAAGTATGGTAAACGTAATCTTCAGTTCCTGCCCTTACACACCTTCACACCCCTTATGCCACTGCCTGCTCTGTAACTGACCCTGGCTTGTTATACGACCATGCTTCTGCCTAACGATTCTGTACCTACCTCTGCCTGATCTGGAACTGACCCTGGCTTGTTATACGACCATGCTTCTGCCTAACGATTCTGTACCTACCTCTGCCTGATCTGGAACTGACCCTGGACTGTTATTCGACCATGCTTCTGCCTAACGATTCTGTAAATACCTCTGCCTGATCTGGAACTGACCTTGGACTGTTTGACCATGATATTTGCCTGCCTCTTGGACTGATCTTGTACCCTGCTACTGGACTAGTGGGATTCAACACAGGGGTCTCACATATGTGAGGGGCTCCAGAAATGTTTTTCTGGATGAAGAAAAATATTTTTTTGTTATCTCAATCCTAGATTAGGGTCTGGAGGCTCGGAGGCTTCAAAGAGATTTGGGTGGGAGAAGCCTCTACCCCTGTCCCCATTCTGTCCTGAACGAGGCCCTACTTCTGCCTGCTGCCTGTAGGACTTCCTGCCGTCATGCCTCTGCCTGTCGCACTGACCACACCACATGTCCTGCCTACTACCAGGACCAATATTTTTGGCACTGCTGACAATATCTCTGCCTGCACTGACCCTGGACTTTATATGGACAATATCCCTGCCTGGACAATTGTGTTCGCCGTTGCTGACCAAGTCCCTGCCTGCTGCCTGGACCAGTGCTATCCTCCTGTGTACAACTGCGCTACTACAACCACAGGTAAGCTTTTGTTTACGCTTTGCTCAGCATAATGTATTTTGGGGTGTAATTCTTGGTATGTGCATGCTATGTGTCCCTGGAATACCTGATGGTGTTCCTTGCATTTTGGATCTCTGTATGTGGCCAGACTGTGTAGAAGTCTCATACGCATGGTATCGCTATACTCAGGAGGAGTAGCAGAATGTATTTTGGGGTGTCATTTGTGCTATCTAAATGCTACCTGTTGGAAATATCTTATAAACGGACAACTTTGTGTAAAAAAAAATGCGTTTTCATTTTTTTTCCACATTTTCCAAAAACTTCTGGAAAAAAATGAACCATTCAAAAGACTCATTATGCCTCATAGATTATACGTTGGGGTGTTAGCTTTCCAAAATGGGGTCATTTTGTGGGCGTTTCCATTGTCCTGGTGCTCCAGGGCCTTCAAAAGTGTAATAGGTGGTTGAGAAATGTGATGTGTAATTTATGCTCCTAGAACACCTGATGGTGCTCCCTGCATGTTGGGCCACTGTATGTGGCCAGGCAGTGAAAAAGTCCCACACATGTGGTATCGCTATACTCAGGAGGAGTAGCAGAATGTATTTTGGGGTGTCATTTGTGCTATCTAAATGCTACGTGTTGGAAATATCTTATAAACGGACAACTTTGTGTAAAAAAAATGCGTTTTCATTTTTTTTCCACATTTTCCAAAAACTTCTGGAAAAAAATGAACCATTCAAAAGACTCATTATGCCTCATAGATTATACGTTGGGGTGTTAGCTTTCCAAAATGGGGTCATTTTGTGGGCGTTTCCATTGTCCTGGTGCTCCAGGGCCTTCAAAAGTGTAATAGGTGGTTGAGAAATGTGATGTGTAATTTATGCTCCTAGAACACCTGATGGTGCTCCCTGCATGTTGGGCCACTGTATGTGGCCAGGCAGTGAAAAAGTCCCACACATGTGGTATCGCTATACTCAGGAGGAGTAGCAGAATGTATTTTGGGGTGTCATTTGTGCTATCTAAATGCTACGTGTTGGAAATATCTTATAAACGGACAACTTTGTGTAAAAAAAATGCGTTTTCATTTTTTTTCCACATTTTCCAAAAACTTCTGGAAAAAAATGAACCATTCAAAAGACTCATTATGCCTCATAGATTATACGTTGGGGTGTTAGCTTTCCAAAATGGGGTCATTTTGTGGGCGTTTCCATTGTCCTGGTGCTCCAGGGCCTTCAAAAGTGTAATAGGTGGTTGAGAAATGTGATGTGTAATTTATGCTCCTAGAACACCTGATGGTGCTCCCTGCATGTTGGGCCACTGTATGTGGTCAGGCAGTAAAAAGTCCCACACATGTGGTATCGCTATACTCAGGAGGAGTAGCAGAATGTATTTTGGGGTGTCATTTGTGCTATCTAAATGCTACGTGTTGGAAATATCTTATAAATGGACAACTTTGTGTAAAAAAATGCGTTTTAATTTTTTTTCCACATTTTCCAAAAACTTCTGGAAAAAATGAACCATTCAAAAGACTCATTATGCCTCATAGATTATACGTTGGGGTGTTAACTTTCCAAAATGGTGTCATTTTGTGGGCGTTTCCATTGTCCTGGTGCTCCAGGGCCTTCAAAAGTGTAATAGGTGGTTGAGAAATGTAATGTGATGTGTAATTTATGCTCCTAGAACACCTGATGGTGCTCCCTGCATGTTGGACATGTTGGGCCACTGTATGTGGCCAGGCAGTGAAAAAGTCCCACACATGTGGTATCGCTATACTCAGGAGGGGTAGCAGAATGTATTTTGGGGTGTCATTTGTGGTATACATATGGTATGTGAGAGAAATAAGCTATTACAATGACAATTTTGTGAAAAAAAAAAAAAAAAAATCTTAATTTTGCAAAGAATTGTGGGAAAAAAATTACAACTTCAAATAACTCACCATGCCTCTTACTAAATACCTTGAAATGTCTACTTTCCAAAAAGGGGTCATTTGGGGGGTATTTGTACTTTCCTGGCTTGTTAGGGTCTCAAGAAATGAGATAGGCCTCAGTACATCAGATGTGATAATTTTTTTATGATTTGCACCACAGCTTGTAGACTCTAAAACTTTCACACAGACCAAATCATTTCCACAAATTTTTGGTTATTTTTACCAAAGATATGTAGCAGTATAAATTGTGGCCAAAATTTATGAAGAAAAATTAATAATTTGCAAAATTTTATCACAGAAACCAAGAAAAATGCGTTTTTTTTTTAAAAAATTTTCGGTCTTTTTTCATTTATAGCGCAAAAAATAAAAAACCCAGAGGTGATCAAATACCACCAAAAGAAAGCTCTATTTGTGGGAAAAAAAGGACAAAAAATTCATTTGGGTACAGTGTTGCATGACTGAGTAATTGTCATTCAAAGTGTGAGAGCACCAAAAGCGGAAAATTGGTCTGGATGGGTTTCAGTGCCCGGTAAGCAAGTGGTTTAAGTGCCCGGTAAGCAAGTGTTCCCTCTTTTATGACCCACCCCCCTCCTACTGTTGATTTCCCTGGCTCAAAAAAATCATTATCCTTTAGGCCCCTTTCACACTGGGGCGGTTTGCAAGCGCTATTGCGCTAAGAATAGCGCTGCAAACCGACCCGAAACAGCTGTTCCTTCAATGTGAAAGCCCGAGGGCTTTCACACTAAGTGGTGCGCTTGCAGGACGCTCAAAAATGTCCTGCAAGCCGCATCTTTGGCTCGCTATAGGAGCGGTATATTTAAAGTGCTCTGCAAACAAATGTGGATAGGGAAATAACGGTTTTAACCCTTTTTCGGCCGCTCGCGGGGGGTAAAAAACATAAAAAAAAAAATAAATATAGCGCCGCTTTACCGCCAGCGCCCCCCCCCTCCTCAGAAGAAGAGGTACAGGAAGTCATTAAGAACCTCAGAAACTGAACGGCACGATGCCACACATATGGTGGGAATGCCCCAGAATACTTTTTGCCCTTTCTGGAAAAAAATTATTCAATTTAATGGTTAAGCTAGTGGGAAAATAAAATACTAAAATAACATAAAATACATAAAAATAAAAAATAATATGCTGGAGGCCCCCTTCTCAGAAGAAGAGGTACAGGAAGTCATTAAGAACCTCAGAAACTGAACGGCACGATGCCACACATTTGGTGGGAATGCCCCAGAATACGCCCTTTCTGGAAAAAATTATTCAATTTAATCGATAAGCTTGTGGGAAAATAAAATACTTTGAAATTAAAAAAATTAAAAATAATAATCTTGACCTAGGAGTAGGAGGTTGAGGTGGCGGTGGATGTGGCAGTGTAGGTGGAAGCGGCGGTGGAGGAGGACGAGGTAGCCAACACTGGTTTTTGTTTTTAATTAAAACATTTTTTTAATTAGGGTACACCCCAAAAGAGTGAGAAAGATCAAAATGACAACAATGACTGGGTAAGGTCGGCGATGTGTCGAATTCTGTCCCCCTTCGGATAGTGTCCACCCTGTACTGCGCTTGCGCAGTACGGAGGACAAGGGGATTCCGAAAATCTCCGAAGACGAACGGCGCCTGCGCGGTGAGTCCAGGTTGAAGCCCCAACATCCGAGGTTCAAGCCGAGCGAAGCGAGGCCGTGCCCGAAGCGCGGCGAGCGAAGCGTGGCGAGCGAAGCGCGGCGAGCGAAGCGAGCCCGCGAGGGGCCCTGTTACTATGTGCTACCGTATGTCCACTTGGATGGTGGGGCTTGAACCTGCACTCACTGCGCAGGCGCCGTTCATCTTCTGAGATTTTCGGAATCTCCTTGTCCTCCTTACTGTGCAAGCGCTGCGCCTGCGCAGTACGGGGCGGACACTATCCGATGGCCAGACAGTTTTTGTCAGAACACCGGTATACATGTCTATTCTGCAAAAGGTACGGACAAGTCCTGTGGGATCCATGCCTGGTTCATTTTAATGAACGTGAGCTTGTCCACATTGGCTCTGGACAGGCGGCTGCGCTTGTCTGTGATAACGTCCCCTGCCGTGCTAAATACACGTTCAGATAATACACTGGCTGCAGGGCAGGCCAGCACCTCCAAGGCATAAAGGGCAAGCTCAGGCCATGTGCCCAATTTGGAGACCCAGAAGTTTAAGGGGGCAGACCCGTCATTCAGTACGTGTAGGCGTGTGCACACATACTGCTCCACCATGTTGGTGAAATGCTGCCTCCTGCCAAGACGTTCCATCTCAGCTGGTGGTGCTGGTTGTTGTGGCGTGCTGGCAAAGCTTTTCCACATTTCAGCCATGCTAACCCTGCCTTCTGAGGTGCTGCCGGTGCCCTGGCTGCGTTGGCGATCTCTTTCTCCTCCTCTGCCTTCGCCTTGTTCTTCCACTGTGCCCCCGCTGTCAGGTGGGAATGCCACCAGCAGCGCATCTACCAGCGCGCGCTTGTACTCGCGCATCTCACGATCACGCTCCAGTGAGGGAATTAAGGATGGTACGTTTTCCTTGTAACGGGGATCCAGCAGCGTGGCCACCCAGTAATCAGCACCAGTTAGAATGTGGGCAACTCGGCGGTCGTTGGGGAGACACTGCAGCATGTAATTGCTCATGTGTGCCAGGCTGCCCAGAGGCAACGAAAAGCTGTCCTCTGTGGGAGGTGTATCGTCTGTGTCCTCTGTATCCCCCCAGCCACGCACCAGTGATGGCCATAAGCTGGTCTGGGTGCCACCTTGCTGTGAACATGGTACCTCCTCCTCCATCTCCTCCTCTTCATACTCCACCTCGTCATTTTCCAGAATTGTGCCCTTGCTGGACAATTGTGTACCTTGCGTTTGTTGGTGCAGGAACCCACCCTCGTAGCCACTTGAATGACTGCCCTGAAAGCCTCGGAAATGATCCCTCTTCCTCCTCCTGTGCCACATCCTCTTCCATCATCGCCTGAAGCGATTTTTCAAGGAGGCATAGAACTGGGATAGTAACGCTGAGAACGGCGTCATCGACACTGGCCATGTTGGTGGAGTACTCGAAACAGCGCAACAAGGCACACAGGTCACGCATGGAGGCCCAGTTATTGGTGGTGAAGTGGTGCTGTTCCGCAGAGCGACTTACGTGTGCGTGCTGCAGCTGAAGCTCCACTATCGCCTGCTGCTGCTTGCACAGTCTGGCCAGCATGTGCAAGGTGGAGTTCCACCTTGTGGGCACGTCACATATGAGGTGGTGAGCGGGAAGGCCGTAGTTACGCTGCAGCGCTGACAGGCGAGCAGCAGCAGGGTGAGAACTCCGAAAGTGCACACAGACGTCCCGCACTTTCTGCAGAAGCTCTGGCATATCGGGGTAAATTTTAAAGAACCGCTGGACCACCAAGTTCAGCACATGCGCCAGGCAAGGGATGTGCGTCAAACCGGCTAGGCCCAGAGCTGCTACGAGATTTCACCCATTATCGCACACCACCAGGCCGGGCTTGAGGCTCACTGCCACCAACCACTCATCGGTCTGTTGTTCCATGTCCCTCCACAACTCCTGCATGGTGTGGGATTTTACCCCCAAACAGGAAAGTTTTAAAACTGCCTGCTGTCGTTTACCCCTGGCTGTGCTGAAGTTGGTGGTGAAGGTGTTACGCTGACCGGATGAGGAGGCAGTAGAGGATGAGGAAGCGGAGTAGGAGGAGTTAGCAACAGGAGGCAAACTGAAGCGCCCTGCAATCCTCGGTGGTGGAAGGACATGTGCCAAACTGCTATCCGCCTCAGGCCCAGCCGCCACTGCATTTACCCAGTGTGCTGTGAGATATAACGTCCCTGACCGTGCTTACTGGTCCACGCATCCGTAGTTAGGTGGACCTTGCCACAGATGGCGTTGCGCAGTGCACACCTGATTTTGTCCCCCACTTGGTTGTGCAGGGAAGGGATGGCTCGCCTGGAAAAGTAGTGGCAGCTGGGCTCGACGTACTGTGGGACAGCCAATGCCATCAGGCTTTTAAAACTCTGCGTCTCCACCAGAGGGAATGACAGCATTTTAAAGGCCAGGAATTTTGAAATGCTGGCATTCAGGGCCAGGGATCGTGGGTGGGTAGGGGGGTACTTCCTCTTCCGCTCCAGTGTTTGGGAGATAGAGAGCTAAACGCTTCCATGGGACATTGTGGAGATGGTTGGTGACCCAGGTGGTAGTGTTGCTGGCAGATCCTCTGTTTGCGGGTTGGCAGGTGCCACTGTCACTACAGAGGTGGGTGAAGAGGCCGAGACTGCAGCAGAAGAGGAAGCAGGAGGAGCCAGAGACCTTTCTTGGTTTTTGAGGTGTCTACTCCACTGCAACTTGTGCTTTGCACTTAGATGCCTGGTCATGCAGGTTGTGTTCAGGTTGAGAACGTTTATGCCTCGCTTCAGGCTCTGATTGCACAGCGTGCAAACCACTCGTGTCTTGTCATCAGCACATTGTCTGAAGAACTGCCATGCTAGGGAACTCCTTGCACCTGGCTTTGGTGTGCTCGGCCCCTTGCTGTGTTGGGCAGTAGCAGGCGTACTGTCTGGGGGACGGACGCTCCGCTTTTGCACCCTGCTCCCTCTTCTGCTGTGCTAGTAGCTCTGTGCGACCCCCGCCTCTTCCTCCGAACCACACAGGTCACCTGCATGACGTTGATTCCATGTGGGGTCAAGGACCTCATCGTCCTCCACATCATCTTCCACCCAGTCTTCACCCCTGCCCTCCTTGTCGGTCTGCACAATTGCGAAAGCAGCAGCAGTTGGCACCTGTGTTTCGTCATCATCCGAGACGTGCTGCGATGGTCATTTCATGTACTCATCTTGAAACATAAGTGGTTGGGCATCGGTGCACACAATCTCTTCCAATTCTGGGGCAGGGCTAGGCGGAAGGCCCTGGGAAACCCTGCTAACAGAGTCATCAAAAAGCAGAAGAGACTGCTGCATGATTTGGGGCTCAGACTGCTTGGCTGATTTGCAAGGGGGTGAGGTGAAAGACTGATGGACATCGGCTGCAGGTGCCAACTTTAATCTTTCAGCAGGAGACTGGGTGGGAGTCAATGTGATGGAACTGGAGGCCCTGTCAGCAACCCAATCTACTATCGCCTGTACTTGTCCTGACCTCAACATTCGTAGAGACACATTAGGCCCGACCAAATACCGCTGCAGGCTCTGTCCCCTACTTGCACCTGAAGAAGGTGTTTCACTTGTGCGTGTAGCTGGCACAGATCGACCACGTCCTCTCCCTGCAACAGGAGCTCCACCAGCAGCACCACGACCGGAGCCACGTCCCTTCTTTGACATTCTCCTCATATTTCTCAAATTTAGGATCTTGCACTGAATGGGTGTTTTTTGAATAGCAGAATAGAGCAACAGTATCTAAAGGGTGCATGTCACACGTACAGATATGCAGAAAATGCTATTCAAAAAAAATGTTTTTGCCCTAAATTTTTTAATTTTTTTTGAATAGCAGAATAGACCAACAGTATCTAAAGGGTGTATCTCACAGTAACATATGCAGTGCTGGTGCACTGAGCTTGCATAAAATGCCCGCCCACGCCAACCTAACTAACAGATGGATAAAAGTTATCTTTTCTCTGGCACTGGGCTCAGATTTCTGAAGCAGGACTCCTATCTAATTCTCTCCCTCAAAACAGCAGCAGCGTTTCCTTACACTATCTATCTTTTCTCTGGCACTGGGCTCAGGGCAGTGTAAAAAGATTGTGCACTGCACCCACAAAAGAAAATCAAGGTAGATCGCTGAGTAATTAGAATAGATTTCTGAATCAGGACTCCTATCTAATTCTCTCCCTCAAAGCAGCAGCAGCAACCTTTGCCCTAGCAGGCTGGGTCACATGCACTGGCCAATCACAGCCATGCCATTAGTAGGCATGGCTGTGATGGCTTCTAAGGGCACACAGTTAAACAAATGTTGATTGGGTGCCCTGCAGCTTTTTAAAAAGCGCCATTACATTAAAACACAGGAAAAACTCCGAACAACAAACACCAACATACAGGGTAAATTGTTCTGGTTCGGGTACTGGTTATTGACAGGTATATGGGGAGCCACCTTTCCAATCAGTTATCTGCAAGAGGATGTGTACATGGCTCTCAATGTGTAGTACGAGGTGTGTCTATTAAATAACGAGACCGATTAAATAACTCGCCTTTTTTTATATGTATTACAAATTTAATGCTTGTCCCCTTCAGTATATTCACCATTTGTTATATAGAAGAACAAATCAGCGCAATAACATAAATATAAACTAAAAAATAGCTGCTGAACACCAAGGGTCAAAGTTACAAATCCCTGAACAAAATACAAATACTAGAATAGTGCAGAGCTAAAAAAAAGACCCAATAAATGCTAAAATATTAAACGTCCATATGCAAATACAGCAATCCCAAAAGTGTCTTCAGTGATGAGCAAACAATTGATGCATGCAGGTGACTTTGTGGGACAATCACACCTCCACCAATAATAGATGGCTGCTCACCTCACTGTATGGACCCTTTAGTTATAGAGGGTCTAAAACACCTTCCCCCCGGGGTGTCAGTTGGCAATCCTCAGGAATCAAACCGAACTCCTCACAGGTAGAAAGATGGATCCACAGATTCCTCTCAAATGCCCCCACGTATCATGCAAACACAAAATAATAGCATAGTGCTCTCTGCATGTTTTGAACATTTATTAAAAATAAAGATAACAAACTCACAAGAATGTCACTATAAACCGAGTGCCCGGCGTATCAGCATAAAAATGAAAGCAGTAGTGACCACGGGTGACGTCACATCTGTCTGTCCGTACGCGTTTTAACCACTTCCCGACCGGCGCACACAGATGTACATCGGCAGAATGGCACGGACAGGTATAAGGGCATACAGGTACGTCCCTTTGAAACGTGCACGCCGGTCGGGACCCCCGTGAGTCTAGTCGCGTGTCCCGCGAACTCGATCGCCATGGGGATACCTGCAATCGTCTCACGGGGAGGCTAAACGGGGAGATGCGGAAGTAAACAGCATCTCCCCGTTCTGCCTAGCAACAAGTGACACTGATCTCTGCTCCCTGTGATTGGAGCAGAGATCAGTGATCACTAACACACAGCCACGCCCCCCACAGTTAGTAACACGCCCCTAGTACACACTTAACCCCTGCACTGCCACCCCCTGGTTAACCCCTTCACTGCCAGTGTCATTTACACAGGAATCCGTGCATTTGTATAGCACTGATTGCTGTATAAATGACAATGGTCCCAAAAATGTGTCAAAAATGTCTGATGTGTCCGCCATAATGTCGCAGTCACAATAAAAATCACTGATCGCTGCCATTACTAGTAAAAAAAAAAATGATTAATAAAAATGACATAAAACTATCCCCTATTTTGTAAACGCTATAACTTTTGCGCGAACCAATCAATAATCGCTTATTGCGATTTTTTTGCCAAAAATATGTAGAAGAATACACATCTGCCTAAACTGAGGGAAAAATTTTTTTTTTTTATATATTTTTGGGGATATTTATTATAGCAAAAAGTAAGAAAATAATGCGTCTTTTTCAAATCTGTCGCTCTTTTTTTGTTTATAGCGCAAAAAACATGGTGATCAAAACGAGGCGATCAAATACCACCAAAAGAAAGCTCTATTTGTGGGAAAAAAAGGACATCATTTGTTTGGGAGCCACGTTGCGCGACCGTCAGTTAAAGCGACACAGTGCCGAATCGCAAAAAGTGGTCTGGTCTTAAGCCAGCAAAATGGTCCGGTCTGAAAGTGGTTAAGTGCACAAAATTAAAAATGTAGTAGTATCAATACTTAAAAATTTTCTGAAGCTCTAAAGATGGAAACTATACCTACATTTTCTATACTGTGTTTTAGGATGCTGTAGGTATTCTTTTTTCCTTATGGAAACAATTGCTGTTGTGTAACCAGTATATTCCTCTTTTGTTTACAGTCAATAGTCAGCAAAGTCCTTAAAAATCATTTAATGTGTTCAAGTTGACCTTTAGCTTCTCACACATTCTAGCATTCTGCCTTATTTCTGTCCATCTGTTCTGATCATTAGCAACATTTTGTTACAGCAGATCTCACAAGTAAGTCAGCTGTCATCAGAACATATTGCGACTGTTACTGTTTCGCTTCCACCAAATCAGCTGTGCGCTCTAGACATTTGTTTTATTAAAAGTCAAAAGGTGCCACAATACAAGGCAAAACAGTGCATGTTCTTATTTCTATACTTAAGCTATAAAAAAGCTACATATATCATTTTGTTGTAGGAAATTTATGATAGAAATTACTGAGACAGCAGGAGTAGTAAGGAAATTGCTTTAGTTATACATACATATTAAGATTGCAACTAAGGCATCCACTACAACTGAACTATGAAAAAAAAGATCTTACACTGAACGGGTCATTCCACCCAAAACAATAATTTAGTTATAAATGGACCCAGGTGATCTGAGTCACCCACTGGGTTCTTACATGTCAACATATATACTCTAACAGCAAGATCTCCCTTTTATAATTCTTTGCTCTATTACTGTCCACCTGGGAGTTTGGGGTATTGCCATTCACTTTTGCATGTTCCATCATTTCCTGTTATATTCTCCATTGTTAAAAAAAAAACAAAAAGGGGGTAACCCATCATAATGGGCACAGCAGGTGTCCAGACCCAGGATCTCAGGTGCAGATACTTACTGTACTTATCCGACTTACTTATATGACTTACACCATTATGGACTGCTGCACACCGGTTATCGCAGCATATTGTAAGAATGGACCCTAATAGAGTCCCTGAGAGACATAAGAAATTGTCAGGGAGTTTAACTCTCCAACATCTACCAAAAACTGATATATATATATATATATATATATATATATATATATATATATATAATATATATCAGTTTTGGGTTAACTAACCCTTTAGATTAAACTTTAAAATAAATATTACACTATAGCATATAACCTTTATTTCAAAAGTGTATGTAAAGCTTTTTTTTTTGGATAGAATATATAAGGGTTAGAACCCCTGTCATGGTATTATAGCTGTCTGTGTCCCTGCTGGGAAAATTCCCTCTATTGGTCACGGATTCACAACTATTGGTCCTGGTGACTATTCTATCTGTCACAGAAAGTAACGGAAGATCCAAAATCCGTTCTCCTCACAACTGTCGAAGAGGGGATGTCCTCTCGCCTTGGAGATATCTTTGCTTACTTCCTGCTGTGTCTCAAACAACAGACAGCTAAGAGATGCAGTTTATTTCATTGATCGCATCACAATAAAAAATCTAGACTTTTATCAAGTATTTTTCACTGCCTGATATGCAGTTCCTGATTAAGTGACCCTTTCAGAAAACTAAGGCTGGCCATAAACAGTACTTTTTTTCGATCAGCCAGTGGGCTGTTTGACAAAAAAAAACAAATGGATTCCCTTATTCTCACATTTGAGGTGGATGGAGGAAACTTCCCCACTATGCCGTTGTTTTCCGACAGCATGACTCCTTCACTGTCACAATATACTGATTAGCGGCTGCAGCAAATTGGCTGCAAGCAGCTGATCCACAAAAGCCATGCCATTTTTCTCAAATATTTTCATCCATATTGCCAGGACAAGACATTACATTAAAGCCGCAAGCAGTTTTAAATGGCTTTTTTTCCTTTACAAATGTCATTGTGTGCAGATACAGTTCTAAACATGGGAAACACATGCCACTTCACAGGCATACTTTAGACACCCCCCAGGTATGTTTTTTAAAGGAATATTTCACGTTTTTTTTTACTTTATGCATCATTAAAATGACTGCTCCCGAAAAAACGTCAGTTTTTAAAACGTCTTTTTGCATTGATACATGTCCCCTGGGGCAGGACCCGGGTCCCCAAACCCTTTTTAGGACAATAACATGCATATTAGCCATTATAATTAGCACTTTAGATTTCGAACGTTCGCGCCCATTGTATTTAATAGGGTTCTAACATTCGTGCAAACTTTCGGTCTGTTCGCAGGTTCTGGTGCGAACCGAACCGGGGGGTGTTCGGCTCATCCCTAATTATCAGCAATCTGCCCTGTAAAGGAGGGAGAGAGCAGAGATAGACACTGCTCTTGGGCACAAGATCGAGAATGGGCTCAGTGTAAGTATAATGGGGGGCTGGGGGGGATTCTGAACACAGAAGCTTTTTCACCTTAATGCAGAGAATGCATTAAGGTAATAACCTTAATTCTTTAGAACCACTTTAAGGTTCAGAAGAAATGCCTGGTAAACACAGGAAAAAATATTTACAAGTTGCTTCATAAAATGAAGAAGTACTGTACATAGTGCACATTTTCTTTAAATCTGTATAAAATATTATTGTAGTGGCCATAACCCCTAGGGGCGGCCTTGAATCTTCTGGGCTTACCAATTACCTCCTCGTAGCTCGGCGGTTGTTGTCTAGGGGTTCCCAGGGTTAGTACCCAGTAACTTCAAACGCTGACACACAAAAGTTATTATTAGGATTTTTATTTTGCAGGGGTAACATCCAACTATAACACAGTCTCAGGTGGAAATAGAGGGCACGGGTGATAAAACTCAGGCATTTTGAACTGCTGACATCAATTGAATGTCTCTTAGTTAACCCAGAGAGTAGCCACTCACAACTGGGCGCTTCACTGCTGGATACATCTCTAACAATAGATTTAGCAGCCAACATGTGATTCGGAAAGTTTGCAAAGTCTCTGCCACAGACTAGATTGTAACTGAAGACAAATAGGAACCTTACAGTACCTGGATCTCTCAGCCTTCTTGGCGATACTGTGAGAAGTGTGGATTCTCTAGTGTCTATTCAACTCAGCTCCCAGGCTCTTACCGCGCAGCCAGCTTCTTGGCCCTCCTCCGAAGAGTCCTCCCCTGGTCGCTTAGACGAGTTGCCGTGTCCCTCCAATAACGAGAGCACACCGAGACACCTCCGAATCCTCCTTCATTTACTGGGCCTCGAACTAGCCAGTTCCGAAGCTTGGGAATGGACGGATCCCCACCCCAGACCATGAGGGCCTCTGGGGCTGGTCAGGGTGACCATGCCTGCGGGGACGGCAGACACTCCTAGGTCCGGGACCCTGCAAGGTCCGGGCCGGTCCGGGCCGGAACCAGGAATCAAAGCAGCAGTCGAACCATGAACACGTGACTTCAGCATCTTAAATACCCCTTCCCAGACAACACAGCAGGGCCAGACACGCCCACTGATTGGCTCCATTAAAGATTGGTACCTAACACGTCCAACCAGGCTTGGTTCTCAGCCTGTCACAGGTGCCTCACTGCACCTATGACCAGGCAGAACTTCAGTGAAGCCCAGCCAAACTAATGCCAAAGCAAAAGACCTGTACAATTAACCCCCAGAACTCTGTTACAGTTCTGGAAAACTAAATTTACATATATAGCGCACACTTTAGACAAGTGTCGGCGCTACATTATACTACATTTGCATTGGGAAAAATCGACCTTGTTTGTAGTATGGAACAAACTAAACTATCAACATTTAAAATGAACTGGATTTTGGCTCATTTTATAGTCCTGTACAAAAAGGGTATTGTGGGAGATTTATTCATCAGGGGGAATATTAGATTTTCTAAATTTCTATTAAGCCTTTCCTGGCCACTCAATAGTAAATGTCCTCTTGACAAGTTCATGAAGGTGTTAAATTAAACCAAGTGAGAAATATGATGCTGCTAATGACAACCTCCTTCTGAAAACACTACTTTCCTTAATCTTATGCTGATGTGCTGGTTTTAATGCTTTATAATTCACTGATTTCGAAGATTTATCTGCAAAAAATCGAAACTGTTTATCCTCATACTTGTTCTGGGTTAGTAAATTACTATTTACAGACCTATTACTGTGTCTGTAAATGTTCCAGAAAGGGTTTCCTTAAGTATGGTACAATAAGAATTAGGCCTCATGCCTGCCTAATGTCAGTTACTGTAATCCTCCTCCGTGGGACTACAGGTTCCAGCGAACTCTGTATGTGAATCTGACTGGATGCAAATGTGTAATAAATCTGTGGGCCGCAACCCGCTCTCCAACTGGATCGGAAACTCCGGTAGTAGCTCTGGTCCGGTGTTCGGGGCTTGCTTCAATGCCGGCCGGCTCCGTCACCCCCACTCCGCTGGATGAACCAGGTCCTCTGATGCTCAGACGAGTGTCTCTGGATCTTCCCAATCCGGTCACTGTGTCTCTCACACCGTCAGATCGCTCACACAGTCTGTCAGAGTTGCGCTCCATAATGGTTGTAGGCCGCTCCTTCTGGAAACCTCCTCACAGGTCCTCACAGGCAGGCCATGCGTCCAGAAGAGCCCTAAGATGGCCGCTTAGGGTCCTTTTATGTCCTACCCAGCATGCATTGCAAGAGAGGGTGTCCATGGGTAGGTCACCTGGCATCCTGGGTAAATAGGTAAACTCTCCAAAGTAAATAACAGTCACTTCCTGTAATTAGTTCAGTGCTTTATGAGAAAGAAAAGTCACCAAGTCCACTTTCTGTATTTGGCCGCTAGATGGCGCCAAATACTAAGCTATATAATTGTCTATAGACTTTCATTATAAAAGGCTAACATTGCATTAGTAGACAAGAATATAAGCGCTACACCCGTATATCATACATCATACATTCCACGTTCATTCTGTTACACTCCTATTGGTACCCACCACAGTTTGTGGGTATGTTAGCCCTGAGTGTTCATTTCTAATTACCTGTCTTGGTGCTACAGGTTGCTCTGGCTCACTTACTGCATACACGCAGGGGTCGTGTCTGTCACTAGCTTCATATTCACACGCTGTTGTTTTTTGTCGTTGCTGCACCTACATCCATAGTTAGTTAGGCATGAAGGGGTGTTGTTGTATCATGTATTATTTGTTTGGTTCCTAATTTCTCTGGGTGTTGTTTTTCCATAGATCTGGACATGTTGCATATATCGGAAAGCAATAAATTCGCATTTATCCCTCCAACTCCTCCATTAAGGAATTGGACTATACCTAAGCTCACAGCAGAACTTTGTCGCATGGGGTATTCCTTTCCCAGCCACAGACAGGAAAGCAGAATTGTCTAGATTAGTGTCCCCTAGTCCATCCCAGCCACTTCCTTCTACCAGCATAGAACATGTACTTCACTGACACAGATATATGCTGTGCTAAATACACTCTCCACGTCCATGTCACAGTTCCAAGACTGGATGGAGGTGATTGAAGCCCACTCTGCCAGAAATCAGGTGACGGCTGCACCCCCCAGCTCCTGCTCTTACCAGCGCTCCTGCAGGTAATTTCAGTGATTCTCTATCTGTGGCAGCTCCTTTGCCGCTAGCGGAGTTACCTTCAGTGTCCCGGGCCCATTTCATACCTGTCAATATTAAGAAGGACATTCTGGAAGGGAAAGATGAGAACCTAGCCTCTCTTCTAATAGCATCTCAGGATGTTTTACGGAAAACAAATCTTAAGCTTGAGGGGAGGTCTCAGTGATGCTCAAAACAAAGGATCCCAAGCTTGGCGTGGCAGAATTCGTTCTTGCATTCGGTATCTTCAGAGACATCATCTGTTCTGTTAGTCCTGGTAGGAGGGAAGAATTAGACCTATACTTACACAAAGTGGTGGACTTGACACACAAGTACGGCGGCTTCATTTTATACAATTATCATTGGTTCTTTGCCACAAAGGTGGCAGACACTTGGGCGTAGTTCCAGGTAGTAACATGTTTGAGCAACATCGACATAGAATTATTCTGCAGGCATTGCACCAGCCAAAAATCCCCTGTGTGCACTAATTGTCATTCATCAGTGCACACCACAGCTTTGTGTCCCATTTTTGAGGCATCTAGTCATACGGGAACCACCAAGCAGGTGGCCGGTGGATCCTCTACAGGTCTTTCAGGTCAGGTGGACAAACTGGGCAGACCCATCCATTACCTGGGTAAGGCACAGTTGTGCAACATTTATAATTATTCAGTTTGTAATTACAATTGATGCAGACTTCTGCACATTTGCGCCAATTGCTTCAGAGCTCACCCCAAGTCCACCTGTCTTGTCAAGCCCTCTAGTTCATCATGACTAAGCCAAGTCAATGCCTCCTTGCTAGGAGCTTGTTTATAAAACCACCCATGCCCGGCCTTCAGACAGTTCCTGCTGGTTGGATTTTCAGGAGGCTTTCACACAGGCCTTAGTACTCTTCCGACTGAGTCTTTTGAATGTAGGAATTTTTTTCAGCAGACAGTCACACTTCCATTGTCAATGAGTTACTGGAGGCAGAGGTGTCCAAGGGCTTTGTGATTGGTCTGTTTGTCTCACCACCATTCTACATGTGGAGGGTCAGCCCCATCGGGGTGGTCTGTGGCAAGTTTTCAAATAAATATTGGTTGCTTTAAAATTTGTCTGCGCCTCATTCATCTCACATTCCAAGCCTCAATTCCCTCATTCCCTTGAAGGAATTTTCACTGAAGTACTTATCCGTGCATTTGGCTATCCAGCACATTTTACAGTTAGGTAGGTATACTTGGTTATCCAAAGCAGATATTGCCAATGCTTTCAAGCGTCTTCCAATCAAACTTGCACTCTGGCAATGGCATGGCATTGAATGGTGAGAACGTTATTATTTTGCCACAAGGTTAACCTTTGGGTCAAAAAGCAGTCCTTGCTTGTTTGACATCTTGGCCCAAGCACTCCATTGGATCTTGGGTAACTTCAAAAGGTTGTCAGGGGATAGTTCAGTATCTAGATGATTTATGCTGTAAGAAGACCCTGGTCATCCCCCAGTGATCTGCAGTCTCTTACAGGACTGTTTTCTGAGTTAAACGTCCCATTGCCTGCCCATAAAGTGGAAGGTCCAGCCAATGTCATACATTTTTTGGGTATCACTCTCGACTCAAATTTCATGATTGCGAGTCTGCCTAGGGAGATATTGCTCAGGATACGTCAGACTATTCTATTCTTTTCGTTCGGTCCACAGTCTGTTCCAAAAAAGACTTACAGTCCCTTTTGGGGATGCTGAATCATGCCATGAGAATTATTCCACAGGGTAGATCTTTTGTTTCCATATTACTTGCCCTCTTAACCCTGTATCAGGATTCTGACTCGGTCATCAGCTTACAAGCAGATGCACAAGCCGACCTAATCATGTGGGACCAGTTCCTGTGTGACTGGAATGGCATTTCCATGCTCATTCCACAACAAGCAGGTCTTCCAGAGTGTTTTCAGATGCTGCTGCCTCAGTCGGTTTTGCAGCCATTTTTGGACAGGAATGATTTGCCAGCTGTTGGCCCCCAGAAGTGTTTCCTCTGCTCAAGTTTGCTCATACTTTGGCATTGTTCAAAATTTAGCAAATAAAAATGGTCAGGGAACTCCGTGATTTTCCTTACAGATAATTTGGCCACAGACAAGATAAATTAATAAAGGTAGATCGGTGGCCACTTCTCATCATGTCCTTCATGCACAGGTTGACATGGTTAGGCCTGATGTACAAGTTTCATTTCCTGGGAGAATTCATCAGTGGGAATCACAATGGCGCAGCCGATGCATTCTCTCAACTTAATTTCCCACAATTATTCTTACAGCACCTGGAAGCAGAGCTGGTGGGCAAGCCAGTTCCTCCTTACTCCCTGCTGGTCATGGATTAGTCACATTCTGGACACAGGCGATCGATCTAGCTAATAGTTCATTATCCAGGAATACACTGAAGGCTTACACCATGGCTTGGAAGACTTTTCGCAGGTTCATGACTCTATACCCTTGCACTTGCCCTGAGGACATCAGTTATGTGATGGCTTTCGCTGCATATTGCCACAGTGAATTGGCCTTGTCCGGCAACACCATCAAGTTATATCTGTCAGGTGTTCAGCACTTCAGGTCCCTGCAGTCTCCTGACAGTCCATCCATTTTTGAACCTCACCATCTCAAAGCCATGTTGAGGGGGTATTCATAGAACTCAGGGACGGTCACATCTGTCACGTCTACCAGTTACTGGATAGATTTTCCGTGGTATTTCAGACTTATTGTCCCCTTCCCCTTTTGATGTAGGTCCCAGTTTAGTGCTCAAGGCAGCCATCTACTTGAGTATTTTGGCTTCCTCAGACCCGGGGAAGTGTCCCAGGCTAGCCGTCTTGCACCTATTCTGCTCAAAGGCAGTCTCACCAGGTTCCCAAACCACTGCGCTTTACAGCTTTCCAAAAACAAGAATAGACAGACGGGCCAGGGGTTTTGGGTAAAACGTTACAGAACGACAAGTAACTGGTGTCCGATGGAAGTCAGGATCTTACTCGCCAAATTAGGCTTAAATCCAAAACAGTTTTTGGGACATTCGTGTCAGGAATCAGCGGCTAAAGAGACCAGACACGTAGCTACACGAGGAAACTGAGACCAAACAATGTATTTATCATTCAAGTGATATTTATTTACAGTGAACACACACCAATAAACATACACAGCAACCAGTGAAAACATAAACCACTCCAGCAAACAAGAACAAAAATAACGAATGAACCTAACTACTATCTATATACAATATCTACAATGTAAGGGACAAAGGTAACAGGGTTGCAAGGAAGAGAAACACGACTGGGTACAAGAGCAAGGAGCAAGGCAGAGGGGTGCAGAATGGATCAGGACACAGGAAGGTTCAGAATAGGTATCATGCACAATCTGGTAGCAAGGAGGTGATCAGACAGGATAGTGACGCCCTGGGGGAAGGGAGGAGCAGCCTTAAATATCCACCTGGCAGCTGGAGCCAGGTGTAGCTGATCAGAACTTACTGGCTTCTGGGAGACACCTGCTGGTGGACACTGGAGCTGCAGGCTACTTAACCCTGACAATTCGTTTAGGATTGGGGCAGCATCTGCAGCTTCCAAAAAGGGGGTCCCTTCTTATATCATCAAGTACATGGGATGCTGAAGTTCCTCCTGTTATAGCAGATACATACCGGAACCCAATATTGAAGTCATCCGGGCATTGCTACTTTACTGAACTGATTGTTGTCACCTGCCCTTCATTAAAAGCTTTTCATATCATAAATACTTTCGTGTCTTTTACCATCTTTTAGGTGTACTGACCAGCTAGACCAAGGCACACCTCAGGTATGGGTAAGTTAGGTTTAACGCATTTCCAAGTGAAGACTCTACACTACACTACAAGTTAGAAGGCTGGCGCGAGTCCCACATCGGCTCGTCTTCCTGGTTCCCATTAACCTGTTTCCCCCAAACCTAATTTTGCATATACTTCATACACATTTCATATTCATGCATTCAGGGTATGCCCTCTTTTAGGCATACTATCCAGCTAGACCAAGGCACACCTCAGGTCTTGGTAAGTTAGGGTTAACGCATTTCCAGATGAAGACTCTGACAACAAATAGTAAATATCTCCTAAACAGTGCATGTTTAGGAGATATTTACAGTACCTATAGGTAAGCCTTATTAAAGGCTTACCTATAGGTACAAGTACAGGACTGAGGCTTACTTCCACTTTAAATGATATTCCTACTGTAGTGGATGCCCAAAATTTGACATGTTTGTCAGTACAGATTAGGAAATGTCATTCTGTAAACCAATGGCATTGTGTGTTTACCAAGGTTTTAATCTTTTAACTTTGTAATTATTGCAAATGAAGGGATTAGGTGTATGAGTGCCTCTGGATGTGTCCTTTGTGAAATTAAACTACACAACTTAGGTCTAGCCATGAAGTATGATGGATGTTTTAGGTGCATGGAAAGATTTAGGTATGGACCTGACCATTATTCTCTGCGAAGAATAGAGAATTAAGAGGAAACTAGGCAACCCCAGGCAGATCCAGAACTAGATAAGTTGGGCACCTATATGCCTATATATCTGACCTCTGATATATCACTTATATTTTATATCAGAAGGGCAAGAGGGGGGTGGGTTAGGGCATAAGAATGACTAATTCAGTAATACTTTAACAGAGTGAACCACTGTATTCTATGTAAAATTGGAATTTCCTATGTTTTCCTGCTTTTTTTAGCCTTTGCTTTTTCTTATTTTCCACTACCTACAATTTTTCTCAGACTACATACAATACTGGACTGGAGTTTGTGCATGTGTCAAAGAGAAAACAAGTCCTACTTAGCTGTGTGGGCAAAGGGAGACTGGGGAATAAGATAAGATAGCGTAAGATAGCAGTGTGAACTATAGTAACACAACTTTGATGCACAGCAGCCCTATCAGTATGATTTATACTCATTACAATAAGAAGAAAGAGCAAATGATGTGAGGACACTGATGAGATTTTAGATATGAAATCTAAGATAATAGAAATTCTGTGGGAAAATTAAATCAGAAAAAGAAAATGTTTTTTTTTCCTTTGAAGAAAACTTTCTACGTTTCACTAAAATTTGACATGTGTGAGGACTTCTGTGATTTTCTTTTTCCATAAAAGTCTTTGCACTACATCAAAATCTACTGTGTGAATTTAACACATTAATGTGTTCTCCTCCTTCTGGAAGCACTCTCCCAACAGGTTGAAAACACACACTTCTCATATATTACTCACATCATGAGCCTATGCAATAGTCTATTAGCTATGGAGAAGTGTGGTTGTGATGAAAATCTGTATTATATTATCCATGGAAGCTTAAAAATATTTCCAGTAATTGTATTGGAGACTTGTTACAGAGACCGATTTCGTCCTAGTGAAATTATTAAGTCCTCAGATATTATATTCTTGATGCATTTTTAAATCACAGATTACGCAAACAAGTTTAAAATTGTCCAAACCTATTTACGACAGCTCCACTATAAGAAAATATATTTTATAAAATACAACAATGTTTTCAATTGATATTATATCAAACAAAAAGTGAGCTGCACACTTAAAATATATACATATACAAAGAATATTAGGAACAGATCAAAAGAAAACATTTTAATACACAACATTAGGGATAGACTTTTGGGTTCTGGTTGAACATGAGTTTGCCTGTTCATGGTATGGCACATTTTCTGGATCTTTGATTGGGCCTGGTGCTTTATAAACTTTAATATAAAACAATAAATAAATAAAAAAAAAATGCAAACAATTTTTTGTTATAAAAAATGTAATTAAAGAGAGAGAGGGAGGATAAGAGAGAGAGAGAAAGGGGATGAAAAAGGTGTGAGGGGTAAGGGAGGGAGGATGAGAGAGAGGGGGGGGGTGAGAGAAAGAGGATGCACATGAGCATGTGTGGGAATGACATCAACGCAGCCCGGCCAAGGCAAGTGACCAAAGTCACAGAACCCGGAAGGAAGACCGGGTGAAGATGGAAGTGCCCGGCCCCCGTCGGATTGATCACAGCACACCACTGGAGGGCTCAGTCTGACAATTTAAGTGTACCCTAATGTGCTAATATGCTGTGCATACTTGTACATTATGGCATAACCTACCTCAGGGCCTCTAAAAAGTAGTAATGTTAGAAAGGTTTACTACTGCTTTAATATCACAGGAGCCTTCATGGGGCCCCCTACTGACCCTGTGGCCCTTGGGCAGTGCCTAGTGCATAGTTGCCAACATTTCAAAAATATTTTCAGGGACACTTTTTTTTACAAGTGCTATATTTAGAGTAGCTGACATCCCCTATGTTCCTCTATACATCACAATAGTAATTACAAAATTAAATAAGTACTAATAGGGCAGAGCAAATATGAGGACTGAGATTTCCTTTAGTTGAACTAACAAAAGTGTGCCCATTCTAGAGCTGGTAACATTGAGGATATTCAGTATAATTTTAAAGAACTGTTTTTGTGGGTAAGAGGCATAGGGGAGGAGTATGGATGGTATAAAAGTGGGAAGTATGTGCAGGTGAGGGAGAGGAATGTGGAGGGTCTAACAGTGGGCACTATGTACATGAGAGGAGTGTGGAGGGTATGGCAGTAGGTACTATATACAACAGAGGAGTGTGAAGGGTATGACAGTGGGCAGTATGCACAGCAGAGGAGTGTGGAGGGTATGCCAGTGGACAGTATGTACAGGAGAGGAGTGTGGGGGGTATGACAGAGGGTAGTTTGTACCGGAGAGGAGTGTGGAGGGTATGACAGTGGGCAGTATGTACAGGAGAGGAGTGTGAAGGGTATGACAGTGGGCAGTATGTACAGGAGAGGAGTGTGGAGGGTATGACAGTGGGCACTATGTACAGGAGAGGAGTGTGAAGGGTATGACAGTGGGCACTATGTACAGGAGAGGAGAGGAGTGTGGAGAGTAGGACAGTAAGCAATAATTACAGGAGAGGAGTGTGGAGGTTATGACAGTGGGCAGTATGTACAGGAGAGGAGTGTGGAGGGTATGACAGTGGGCACTATGTACAGGAGAGGAGTGTGGAGGGTGCGGAGGGTATGGCAGAAGGCACTATGTACAGGAGAGGAGTGTGTGGAGGGTATGACAGTGGGCACTATGTACAGGAGAGGAGTGTGGAGGGTATGACAGTGGGCACTATGTATAGGAGAGGAGTGTGGAGGGTATGACAGTGAGTAGTATGTACAGGAGAGGAGTGTGGAGGGTATGACAGTGGGCACTAAGTATAGGGGAAAAGTGTGGAGGGTATGACAGTAGGCACTATGTACAGGAGAGGAGTGTGGAGGGTATGACAGTGAGTAGTATGTACAGGAGAGGAGTGTTGGGGGTATGACAGTGGGCAATATGTATAGGAGAGAATTGTGGAGGGTATGACAGTGAGCAGTATGTACAGGAGAGCAGTGTGGAGGGTATGACGGTGGGCACTATGTATAGGAGAGAAGTGTGGAGGGTATGACAGTGAGCAGTATGTACAGGAGAGGAGTGTGGAGGGTACGACAGTGGGCACTATGTACAGGAGAGAAGTGTATGACAGCGAGCACTATGTACAGGAGAGAAGTGTGTAGGATATGACAGCGGGCGCTATGTATAGGAGAGAAGTGTGGGGGTATGACAGTGAGCAGTATGTACAGGAGAGAAGTGTGGAGAGTATGACAGTGGGCACTATGTATAGGAGAGGAGGATGAAGTAATCTGGGAAGGAAAAATGTAAAGGTTTGTGGAAGGATGTTTAGGGACTGCGTAGTGGTTAAGCGGGCCATACATGGATTGAAATTACACCAATTAAGCAGAGACCAGCCATAGTCGATCTATGTATGGGCTAGCTGGTTTTACACAAGTCAACCTATTAACCGACTTGAGTACAACCAGCCTGTCAGGTTTTCCCCAAAACAATCAGTGCTGCCAGCTATAGTTAGCAACACTAATCATTGTATTCACTGGCAGAACACAATAACACTGCGGGAGTGATTCCCCCATTCACAGGTCAGCAGGTGAGAGGGTGTGTGGGGACAGGCTGGGGAGAGATACTAGTCAGTGGCTGGGTAGGCACTGGTTAGTATCAGAGCCAGATACACACAGGTTACATATGCCACGATCATTAGAGCGAGAGCAATAATTCTAGCACTAGACCTCCTCTGTAACTCTAAACATGTAACCTGTAAAAAAACATTTAAAGCATCGCTTGGTACTTGGTAAAAAATCATGCTAACTTTAGTTTTTTTTTTTTTTATGAATGAAACAGTTTCTTTTCCAAAAAAAAAAAAAATTTCCTGCAAAAAAAAATGTTTTTTACATGTAGGAGAGAAGTGTCAGAATTCGCCTGGGTGGCAATTTTATCATAGTAAAAAAAAATTATTATAATTTTCTGATCTGATTTTTACATGTAGGAGAGAAGTGTCTGTATTGGCCTGGGTGGCAAGGGGTTAATTATCATAAGTAATATACAAATAATTATTATAAGCCCTGTGAGTTCATCCTCTCAGTCTGCTGCAGAGTGTTCCAGCTTGTATTTAAACTGGCCGCTCTGTATGTAGCTTCTGACAGGGTGCGCAAGCAGCCCTGTATCGTCGGAACCATAGATGATAGCAGCCCCATATTTTAACCAGTGCTGGGTAGGTCTTTAGCTACCTACCCCCAAATGTGGGGTCTCTGTGACTCCTGATCGCCGAGCTACAACCCTCAAAGTCTCTCTTTTTTTTGTTGGTGTTTTGATTTTTTTAAGGGTTTTTTTTTTTAAACCTGGGGCTATGTTAATGGGCCTATCTTGAGAAAGGGGCCTGGAGCAGCAGCTCCAATAGCCCCTATGTTAATCCGGCCCTGTGGGAGGGTATTATTGCTGCTAAATTATAGGATAATAATGGATCATAATTTGTTAAAATTATATCCAAGCACTTAAATGCCCAAAGAAAAGTACAGTATATTAATTACAAATGTGCATAAACCTATATTTTTTAAGGGAATTTATGATTCTCTAGTGTACGTAGACCCTAACATCTATTTTTTGCTCCCTTTTAGTCTGGTAAATATACTATGGAAAGTGTTTTGTTGTATCTATTTGATGAGTGCAAAAAAGCCTGTTGTATCTTCCAAAAATCTTGTGAGCTAAAACCTTCCCGTGCCTTCTGTCTCTGCTGACTTTTATCAGTTACTATTGTTACAGCTCTCTCTGTAACTACAGAACACTCCCCTATGTATGACATGAGGGTAATGTTCTGTTGTCCAAACACGTTTCCTATCATGGGGTGACAATACTGCTGCTTCATAAATACAGTATATTGAGTTACATTAGGACAGGACGTGTGTCACTGGTAGGATCACCAGCTAAAAATAAAGGGGAAAAAGCCCGAAAAAAAAGAAGAAAAGGAATGCAGCTACCACTGATAAGCTCCAGTGTATTAGATTTTTGTTCTTGTGTTTAGATACGATTTAATTATTATTTTTAATGGACTGCTGTAAAATTGTGACTAGCATTTGTGTCCGTGCAGCCACTGCATCCCAGTAGACATATGGGAATGCCTGCATGCAGAAACACAGAACACCTGTGCATCCCATGCAGGCAAAGACAGCCCTTCGCAAATATGTATGCATAAGTACTCCCATGTGAATGAGGCCTACTAAAGACCAGTTATTACTGCTCTCCTCATTGTACAGGATGACTGGTCTTATATTCATCCCCTCCTGAAGATTTCTTCAGATAGCCTGTAGAAAAAGGACTTGCTGAGTCCTTTCCATAGCTTTGCTCTCTGCACAGGTTATGTGCAGCATATTCATAATGTCACTACTGTTGTATAAGTAATATTTGGGTTTGCAAAAGCATTTGGTGCATACAGCATATACTGTGTGTAT
Organism: Lithobates sylvaticus; assembly: GCA_028564925.1. Lineage (NCBI taxonomy): Eukaryota > Metazoa > Chordata > Amphibia > Anura > Ranidae > Lithobates > Lithobates sylvaticus. The sequence continues at coordinate 309,404,584 of CM053028.1, read as the reverse complement.
ACAGCATATAGTACAGTGCATCCGGAAATTTTTCACCGCGCTTCACTTTTTCCACATTTTGTTACAGCCTTATTCCAAAATGGATTAAATTCATTATTTTCCTCAAAATTCTACAAACAATACCCCATAATGACAACGTGAAAGAAGTTTGTTTGAAATCTTTGCAAATGTATTAAAAATAAAAAAGGAAAAATAAATCACATGTACATAAGTATTCACTGCCTTTGCCATGACACTCAAAATTGAGCTCAGGTGCATCCTGTTTCCACTAATCACCCTTGAGATGTTTCTACAACTTAATTGGAGTTCACCTGTGGTAAATTTAGTTGATTTGACATGATTTGGAAAGGAACACACCTGTCTATATAAGGTCCTACAGTTAACAGTGCATGTCAGAGCACAAACCAAGCCATGAAATCCAAGGAATTGTCTGTAGACCTCCTGAGACAGGATTGTATCAAGGCACAGATCTGGGGAAGGGTACAGAAACATTTCGTCAGCATTGAAGGTCCCAATGAGCACAGTGGCCTCCATCATCTGTAAAGGGAAGAAGTTTGGATTCACCAGAACTCTTCCTAGAGCGATCAGGGGAGAAGAGCCTTAGTCAGGGAGGTGACCAAGAACCCAATGATCATTCTGACAGAGCACCAGCATTTCTCTGTGGAGAGAGGTGAACCTTCCAGAAGAACACCCATCTCTGTAGCACTCCACAAATCAGGTCTGTATGGCCAGACGGAAGCCACTCCTCAGTGAAAAACACATGACAGGCCACCTGGAGTTGGCCAAAATGCACCTGAAGGTCTCTCAGACCACGAGAAACAAAATTCTCTGGTCTGATGAAACAAAGATTGAACTCTTTGGCCTGAATGGCGAGTGTCATATCTGGAGGAAACCAGGCACCGCTCATCACCTGGCCAATACTATCCCTACAGTAAAGCATGGTGGTGTCAGCATCATGCTGTGGGATTGTTTTTCATTGGCAGGAACTGGGAGACTAGTCAGGATTGAGGGAAAGATGAATGCAGCAATGTACAGAGACATCCTTGATGAAAACCTGCTCCAGAGCGCTCTGGACCTCAGAATTGGGGTGAAGGTTCATCTTCAAACATGACAACAACCCTAAGCACCCAGCCAAGATAACAAGTAAGTGGATACGGCCCACACTTGAACCCAACTGAACATCTCTAAAGAGATCTAAAAATGGCTGTGCACCGATGCTCCCCATCCAACCTTATGGAGCTCGAGTGGTCCTGCAAAGAAGAAAGTGCCCAAAAATAGGTGTGCCAAGCTTGTACCATCATACTAAAAAAGACTTGAGGCTGTAATTGGTGCCAAAGGTGCTTCAACAAAGTATTGATCAAAGACTGTGACTACTTATGTACATGTGATTTTTTTTCGGATTTTATTTTTAATAAATATGCAAAGATTCCAAACCATCTTCTTTCACATTGTCATTATGGGGTATTGTTTGTAGAATTTTGAGGAAAATAATGAATTTAATCCATTTTGGAATAAGGCTGTAACATAACAAAATGTGGAAAAGGTGAAGCGCTGTGAATACTTTTTGGATGCACTGTATATATACATTCTTTATGGCTATTGAGGAACTATGGTGTATGGACAACAGTAAATAAGCCCTTGAATGCTTCCTTCTTATTGAAATCTTTTGTTATTCCCAAAGCGAGCATTGGCCTATTCTAACCTGCCAGAGTATTGTCTAATAAGCATCGGTCATAAAATGCCCACTTAAAACAAAAAGTGAAGACAGCACTCAACCTGCGCAATTGGTGATAAATAAACGAACAAAATGAGAGCAGCTCGTAAGCAAATAAAAAATATAGAAAATAATTAATAAAAATGTATTAAACTGCGCTCTCAATAGAGTATGGAATTTAAAGTGCAAGTGCTCAAAAGCAATAAGCAATCTCTACATTCAAAAATATATATAAACTCAGCATTAAATATACCAATGTGTAATATAAATTGTATGTGATGTCCCAAAAATTGGTCAAGTGCATATACAATGTGATAAAAGTTCATTCAAATTTCTGAGATATATTCCTGTGATTCATTCCGGCCTCAACACTGGTCCAAGTGGATGATCAAATGGCCGATTGAATCCCGTTTTATCATCCACTTGGACCAGTGTTGAGGCTCTAAGGAATTCCAATCTGGATTGTCATTTACGCGTATATGACTACCTGTAATGGGTGTCATGGGATTTCGGTAGGAT
>CM053028.1:309390160-309402167 GCA_028564925.1 Lithobates sylvaticus | reverse complement strand
GATACCATGACAGGGGTTCTAACCCTTATCTATTCTATCCAAAAAAAATGCTTTACATACACTTTTGAAATAAGGTTATATGCTATAGTGTAATATTTATTTTAAAGTTTAATCTAAAGGGTTAGTTAACCCAAAAACTGATATATATTTTTATATAAATAAATTATATATATTATAAATATATATATATCAGTTTTTGGTAGATGTTGGAGAGTTAAACTCCCTGACAATTTTTTATGTCTCTCAGGGACTCTATTAGGGTCCATTCTTACAATATGCTGCGATAACCGGTGTGCAGCAGTCCATAATGGTGTAAGTCATATAAGTAAGTCGGATAAGTACAGTAAGTAACTGCACCTGAGATCCTGGGTCTGAACACCTGCTGTGCCCATTATGATGGGTTACCTATCTCCTTTTTGGATTTTTTTTAACAATGGAGAATATAACAGGAAATGATGGAACATGCAAAAGTGAATGGCAATACCCCAAACTCCCAGGTGGACAGTAATAGAGCAAAGAATTATAAAAGGGAGATCTTGCTGTTAGAGTATATATGTTGACATGTAAGAACCCAGTGGGTGACTCAGATCACCTGGGTCCATTTATAACTAAATTATTGTTTTGGGTGGAATGACCCGTTCAGTGTAAGATCTTTTTTTTTTTTTTTTTCTTTTTTTTTTTTTATTTTTTTCATAGTTCAGTTGTAGTGGATGCCTTAGTTGCAATCTTAATATGTATGTATAACTAAAGCAATTTCCTTACTACTCCTGCTGTCTCAGTAATTTCTATCATAAATTTCCTACAACAAAATGATATATGTAGCTTTTTTATAGCTTAAGTATAGAAATAAGAACATGCACTGTTTTGCCTTGTATTGTGGCACCTTTTGACTTTTAATAAAACAAATGTCTAGAGCGCACAGCTGATTTGGTGGAAGCGAAACAGTAACAGTCGCAATATGTTCTGATGACAGCTGACTTACTTGTGAGATCTGCTGTAACAAAATGTTGCTAATGATCAGAACAGATGGACAGAAATAAGGCAGAATGCTAGAATGTGTGAGAAGCTAAAGGTCAACTTGAACACATTAAATGATTTTTAAGGACTTTGCTGACTATTGACTGTAAACAAAAGAGGAATATACTGGTTACACAACAGCAATTGCTTCCATAAGGAAAAAAAGAATACCTACAGCATCCTAAAACACAGTATAGAAAATGTAGGTATATTTTCCATCTTTAGAGCTTCAGAACATTTTTAAGTATTGATACTACTACATTTTTAATTTAGTGCACTTAACCACTTTCAGACCGGACCATTTCGCTGGCTTAAGACCAGACCACTTTTTGCGTTTCGGCACTGCGTCGCTTTAACTGACAATTGCGCGGTCGTGTGACATGGCTCCCAAACAAAATTGATGTCCTTTTTTTCCCTCAAATAGAGCTTTCTTTTGGTGGTATTTGATCACCTCTGCGGTTTTTAGTTTTAGCGCTATAAACTAAAAAGAGTGACAATTTTGAAAAAAACACATTATTTTTTACTTTTTGTTATAATAAAATATCCCCCAAAAATATATAAAACATTTTTTTTCCCTCAGTTTAGGTATTCTTCTACATATTTTTGGTAAAAATAAAATCACAATAAGCGATTATTGATTGGTTTGCGAAAAATGTTATAGCGTTTACAAAATAGGGGATAGTTTTATGGCATTTTTTATAAATTTTTTTTTTTTTTACTAGTAATGGCGGCGATCAGCGATTTTTATTTTGACTGCGACATTAGGCGGACACATCGGGCATTTTGACACATTTTTGGGACCATTGTCCTTTATACAGCAATCAGTGCTATACAAATGCACTGATTCCTGTTTAAATGACACTGGCAGTGAAGGGGTTAACCAGGGGGTGGCAGTGTTAGGGGTTAAGTGTGTCCTAGTAGCGTGTTGCTAACTGTGGGGGGCGTGGCTGTGTGTTAGTGATCACTGATCTTTGCTTTAATCACAGGGAGCAGAGACCAGTGTCACTTGTTGCTAGGCAGAACAGGGAGATGCTGTTTACTTCCGAATCTCCCCGTTCAGCCTCCCCGTGAGACGATCGCGGGTATACCCGCGGTGATCAAGTCCACAGGATATGAGACCGGACTCACGGGGGTCCCGACTAGCGCGTTCGCGCCACCGGCGGCACACACGCGAGGGCACGGCGGCATTTTCAAAGGGACGTACCTGTAAGCCCTTATGCCTGTCCGTGCCATTCTGCCTGTGTACATCTGTGTTCGCTGGTCAGGAAGCGGTTATAACACTACTAGATCATACTAACCATAATTCATATTTTAGAACTCACCTTGGACATGTCTTTCTACAAATTTCTACAAATAAAATTATTAAGTATCCCATGAATATACGAGGTATGTCTAATAAATAATGAGACTGTGATCCCACCTAGTAAACAAAGCAGTCAGAACCGGTTATACCTGCATGTGTGGTGACCTTGAACATGTTTGAACCTGCATGACAAGCAGCAACACTCTATGACGTTCAGTTGATTGTGAGTCGCCATTAAGTTTGGTTGTGTTTTCTGTAGCGTGCCGAAAAAATGCTAAATTTTCAATTTGAACAACGTGTCAATTTGAATTTTTTTGTAAAATTGCACAAAACACCAACAGAATGTTTTCAAATGCTTAATACAGCTTATGGGATTGACGGCCTGTCTCGTGCACTTGTGTTTGAGTGGCACAAAAGATTCAGCGAGGGACGTGAGAATGAATTCCCAAAAGTTAAATCAGTACTTAAAGGAACAAGTTTTGAGTCAGTTGATGCTGTAAAGAAGAAACGGTGGATGTGTTGAAACAGCTGACAGAAATAGATTTCCTCAATGAGTTCGACCTGTGGAAAACAACACTGCAGCAATGTATTAGTGCAAATGGTGAATATACTGATGGGGACAAGCATTAAATTTGTAATACTTATAAAAAAAAGGCGAGTTATTTAATCAGTCTCGTTATTTAATAGATACACCTCGTACTACACATTGAGAGCCATGTACACATCCTCTTGCAGATAACTGAGTGTAAAGTAGACATGTGCGATTCGTTTCGTACGAATTCGTAATTCGTACTAATTTTTCGAGATTCGTACGAATTTACGAATCCGTAGTACGAATTTTTTCGAATCCGAATTCCGTACAGAATACGAAATTCCGTTTACGAATTTCGTCGCCGAATTTATTCGAATCCGACTACCAAATATCGAATTTCAACTAATATGAAAGAAATTATTATAGCGGATATAACGAATGATTCGAATGAATTCGAATGGATTCGAATGAATTCGGATGACAAAGTGTCATTTTTTGCAGGAAAAATTCCGTTTACGAATTTCAGCTCCAAATTATTCGAATCCAACTACCAATATCGAATTTCAACTAATTCGAAAGAAATTATTATAGCAGATATAACGAATGAATTCAAATGAATTCGAATGATTCGAATGACAAAGTGTAATTTTTGCTGAAAAAAAAGCTATTTAAAATCACTTGCGGCTATTGCAGAACAGTCATTCATTGATATAAAAAACAAAAAAAAAGTGTAGGGGTCCCCCAAATTCAATAACCAGGCCCTTCAGGTCTGGTATGGATATTAAGGGGACCCCAGCCAAAAAAAAAAAAAAAAAATGGCGTGGGGTCCCCCCCAAATATCCATACCAGACCCTTTATCCGAGCATGCAACCTGGTAGGCCGCAGGAAAAGAGGGGGGACGAGAGCGGCCCCCCCTCCCGCCTGAACCGTACCAGGCCACATGCCCTCAACATTGGGAGGATGCTTTGGGGGTCTAAGACACCCCAAAGCACCTTGTCCCCATGTTGATGAGGACAAGGGCCCTCATCCCCACAACCCTGGCCGGTGGTTGTGGGGGTCTGCGGGGTGGGGGGCTTATCGGAATCTGGAAGCCCCCTTTAACAAGAGGACCCCCAGATCCCGCCCCCCCCCCCTGTGTGAAATGGTAAGGGGGTACAAAAGTACCCCTACCATTTCACCAAAAAAGTGTCAAAAATGGTAAAAATTGACAGGAGACGGTCTTTGACAATTCCTTTATTAAAATCTTCTTTCTTCTTCTTCTGGTCTTCCTTTCTTCATCTTCTCCTTCCGGCATCTTCTTCCATCTTCTTCCATCTTTTTCTTCCTTCGATTCGCTTCTTTTTGCTCCGGTCTTCTCGTCCTTCTCGTCCGGCGTCGGTGTCGGCGTCTCTTCTCGCAGGCCGCTCCTCGCAATGGGAGGCTCCGGCTGACAGGTCTTTTATAACGGAGGGCACCTGGTGACCCCGCCCCTTCTGACGCACGGGGACGTCATGGGGAATTCCCTATGGATTTCCCCATGACGTCAGAGGGGGGTGGGGGTCACCAGGTGCCCTCCGTTATAAAAGACCTGTCAGCCGGAGCGAAGCCTCACAGAGCGGGAGCCTCCCATTGCGAGGAGCGGCCTGCGAGAAGAGACGCCGACGCCGATGCCGGACAAGAAGGACGAGAAGACCGGAGGAAGAAGAAGCGAATCGAAGGAAGAAGATGATGGAAGAAGATGACGGAAGGAGAAGATGAAGAAAGGAAGAGAAGAAGAAAGAAGATTTTAATAAAGGAATTGTCAAAGACCGTCTCCTGTCATTTTTACAATTTTTGACACTTTTTTGGTGAAATGGTAGGGGTACTTTTTGTACCCCCTTACCATTTCACACAGGGGGGGGCGGGATCTGGGGTCCCCTTGTTAAAGGGGGCTTCCAGATTCCGATAATCCCCCCGCACCGCAGACCCCCACAACCACCGACCAGGGATGTGGGGATGAGGCCCCCCTCTTTTCCTGCGGCCTTGCCAGGTTGCGTGCTCGGATAAAGGGTCTGGTATGGATTTTGAGGGGACCCCCACGCCATTTTTTTTTTTTTTTTGACCGGGGTTCCCCTTAAAATCTATCCCAGACCTGAAGGGTCTTGTATGCATATTTGGGGGGGACCCCACGCCATTTTTTTTCTTTTTTTTGGCTGGGGTTCCCCTTAATATCCATACCAGACTTGAAGGGACTGGTTATTGAATTTGGGGAGACCCCCACGCTATTTTTTTTTTTGATCAATGAATCAATGAAATGACTGTTCTCTGTGTTCGTATTCGTAACGATTCGTAACTTTACTAACGATTCGTAAATTTTTTTATTAGATATACTGAATCTCGAATTCATGTCAGTAGAGATGGCCTTGCGGTTCGCCCGGCGGTCGGTTTGCGGCAAACTTTGCTCGTTCGCGATTCGCCAGAACCGACCGGCGGACTTATGGCGCTGTTCACGGCGGCCATATTCGTTTACATTGTGAAGAACTTTGACCCATGACACATCCATCATGGGGTACAGGACAGCCAATTGAGACATTTCAGCACATGGACATACCCCCTATCTTATAAATAGACCTGATCTGGCGGCCATTTTACATTCTGTCTTTTGTCAGTGTAGGGAAAGGACGCTATGTGGAGCAGGGACAGTGACTCTGTAATCACTAGCTATTACTATTAGGTCCACAAAAGTCCTTTGGACTGGTATAGGTGTACAGTATATAGGGTTGTAATACACTTATAATATACTTTCTTTCAAATATAGAAAGCATACTATAGTGCACTGCAGTGCTGACCGATTCTGCAGATCTTTTCTCAGTGTAGGGACAGTTTGGTGTTTGGAGCAGGGACAGTCTGTAATTCACTAGCTAGCTACTATTAGGTCCACAAAAGTAATTTTAAGGACTGGTATATGTGTACAGTATATAGGGTTGGAATACACTTATAATATACTTTCTTTCAAATATAGAAACCATATTATAGTGCACTGCAGTGCTGGCCGATTCTGCAGCTCTTTTCTCAGTGTAGGGACAGTTTGGTGTTTGGAGCAGGGACAATCTGTCATTCACTAGCTAGCTACTTTTAGGTCCACAAAAGTCCTTTTAAGGACTGGTATAGGTGTACAGTATATAGGCTTGGAATACACTTATAATATACTTTCTTTCAAATCTAGAAAGCATATTATAGTGCAAGTGCACTGCAGTGCTGACCGATTCTGCAGCCATCTTTTCTCAGTGTAGGGACAGTTCGGTGTTTGTAGCAGGGAGGGACAGTCTATAATTCACTAGCTAGCTACTATTGGGTCCACAAAAGTCCTTTTAAGGACTGGTATAGGTGTACAGTATATAGGGTTGGAATACACTTATAATATACTTTCAAATATAGAAAGCATATTATTATAGTGCATTGTGACTGCTGAGCGGTTCTGCAGCGATACTACAAAGAGTGACAAACACAATTATAAAAAAGTATTATAACTGGTGTGATAGACCAGTGGCCCCCCAAAACGACAGATTGAAGCGGGGTGTTATATACCTTCTTCCACATTTACTGCACTTCTCTATAGACTTTTGTCACAGGGTCATTTAAAAAATGACAGGCAGAGGAAGAGGCAGGCCCTTCCTCAGGGGTGGTAGAGGTAGGGCAGGAGCACCAGGCTTGAGCCAAAGTGGGAAGTTGCAGAAGGTGCGTTCGTTTACGTCAAAGGACGCACCAAACTTGGTTGAGTGGCTCACTTAGCCTTACTCTTCTGAACCCTCCTCATCCTCTCGATCTGCACCCTCTTCACTCTCTGCTGTGTGCACCCCCAAAGACACTACCACCAACACCAACAGATACCCTCCGCTTGAGTCACAGGAATTATTTTCCGATCCATCATCACAAGACATTTCCGATGCGCAGCCATTCTTGGCATTGGATCAGGAAGAGGAGGTAACAACAATCGCCACTCAGCAGTCTGACGACAGTACCCAGATCAGCCCAAGGAGGTTGGTCCCCGCTGTTGATGCCTACTCCGAGATCTCTAATTATAGTGGTGGGGAAGGTGACATCGATGATGACGTGTCTAGGGACGTCACGTGGGTACCCACAAGAGAGGAAGAGGAGGGGAGTTCAGAGGGAGAGATGGACCAGCAGATAGGGAGGAGAAGCAGGTGGAACTTACATTGCACAGGAGGGACAAACCAGACTGCTAATGTATCAGGAGCGAGGCATCAACCATGTACGGTCACATCTGGCGCTCCCAGGACACCGTCACATGGCTCTGCAGTGTGGGCTTTTTTTAACATGTCCGCTGCTGACAATAGTGTTGCCATCTGCAGCCTTTGCATGCAACACATAAGTCGCGGTAAGCCCAACACTCACCTAGGGACGACCGCCTTAAGAAGGCACATGAGCTGCCATCACCGAGCCCAGTGGGAGCAACGCTGTCAGAACCCACAAAGCCACCCTCCAGGCTCTCACCGTCCAGCCTCTTCTACTTCTCCTCTCTCCTCAGAATTGTCCTCCACTCCACCTTCCATCATGCCGTCCTCACGTTTTTCTGGGAAAAGGCAGGCTTCCGTAGGCCAAATGTTTGAGCGTAAAAAAATGATGACGCCGGATACCCTCTTTTTCACCGCGCCAGTGGCTGCTCATGCGCGATGCATGCAGACTTCTGCTGCCATTTGATGAGATCACCAAACTGGTCAGTCGCAGCCATGGCGCCATCAGTGACATCGTACCTTACGCCTTCTTTATGGAGCGTGCATTGCGTCGTGTCATTGATCAAGCCGTGGAGGAGCAGGAAGATGAGGAAGTTGCAATGCTGGATGAATTCCCAACACTGCTTCCAGTTTAATGCAAATGGGGGCCTTCATGCTCCAGTGTTTTACCAGGGACAAGGACCAGTACTGGGTGGCAATGTACTTAGACCCCCGGTACAAACACAAAATGGCGGAAATTTTACCACCATCACAGAGGGCCGTCAGAATGGAGCACTTACAGGCCGTGCTTAGAGAAATGCTGCATTCTGCTTTTGCGTGCGCTGGCAGAGGAATTTCCACTCCCAGAGAAAGAGTTGCGGGTACCAATCCAACAGCGCCTGCAAGAAGAGGGCCGTTTTAAGATGTGTTGGTCACTTCTGATATGAGATCATTCTTTCAGCCGACCCATCGACAGGTGTCATCCGGATCCAGCATCAGGGAGCGCCTAGACCGACAGGTGTCCGACTACATCGGGTTAACGGCCGATGTGGACGCTCTGAGAAGTGATGAACCCCTGGTCTACTGGGTGGGCAGGCTTGACCTCTGGCCAGAGCTTGCACAATTTGCAATGGAACTGTTGGCTTGCCCCTCGTCCAGTGTCCTGCCCGAAAGGACGTTCAGTGCAGCAGGGGGGATCGTGACCGATAAGCGCACTCGCCTAGCTCACGACAGTGTTGACTACCTCACATTTATAAAAATGAATGGATCTCGGAGGAATTAAACACATGTGACCAGTAGACCATGTATATGCATAACTCTATAAACTATTTATTTAATCTAGCACAGTGGTCATCATCAACCCTGTCCTCAGGGCCCATTAACATGCCAGGTTTTATGTATGACCTTGGGGAGATGCAGACTAGAATACTGCAATCACTGAGCAGCAAATGATATCACCTGTGATGTATTTCAGTTATCTTGCAAACCTGGCCTGTTAGTGGGCCCTGAGGACAGGGTTGATGACCACTGATTCTAGCACACAGACCTTTTTTCTACCTTTGGCTCACTTGTAGAAAAAAAGCACACTGTACTATATGCCCGTACCCTCCTGTTTGAAGAGGTTGAGTGGTGTCATATTTTTGGGTCCCGCAGCGACTTGCTGGTGTCTGTGCTCTCTATCTCGGTGCTGGTGTCAGTGCTCTCTTTTTAAGATTCGCCTGCCATTAAAGTCAAGGGGGCCCGCCACGAACCTGCGGTTCGCGAACATTTGGGAACGTTCGCAGATCGCGCTCGCGAAATGTCCCGTCGGAAGTTCGTCCATTACTATCAATAACCAAGTAAATATGACGATTAGACGGAACGTCTGTATTTCACAAATTCAGTGTTACTATAATTAAGGTAAGTAAGTGATTAATAACGTGAAATAAAATTAGACGTTTGCTGTGTTAATAGAGTGGAAACTATAAAAATTATAATGAGAAATTGAAGCTTAGAGAAAAATCTACAAGGCAGTTATCGACTCAAGAGAAATAGTTATCTAACTCTATATAATAATCAATAAATCAATATTTAAGATAACACAATTGAATATAAGGTAACAATCAATACAACATAATTACCCTTTCCAAAATGGCTACTGGTTTGAAATGATGGTTACCAGAGTTTTAAAATGGCTGCCGTGGTTTCCAAGATGGCTTCTGCCTAAAGAGGGATTACGTCTTGCGTCCTCAGAGTTTCAAAGTATAAGTTGTCAATGAATCTTCATGAATGTGGAGATATGAGTTGATGAATGAAGTGTGTGTGTCTGATTGAGTGGCCTTCCATGGCATCTATCTTGATCCTATATACCATTTTGGACAATAGGATTCTAAAAATTATAATAAGCCTAGCCCAGAAGGTGTAACTTCTTTTTCATTGGTTGAAAGATCTATTGATTACCTTTTTGTAGATTTAGGTAATACCACTTTCAACCACTAAGCATGTCCAAGGGCAGCAATACTTGTTCTGAAATATCTTTTAAATAAAATGTTCAATCTTCATAATGTGTATCTGCTTGTATAGTGGTCCTGATATATATATAAAGCGATAACACCAAATTTAACAACACCTGCTCCCCATTCACACCTGAGACCTTGTAACACTAATGAGTCACATGACACCGGGGGAGGGAAAATGGCAAATTGGGCCCACTTTGGACATTTTCACTTAGAGGTTTACTCACTTTTGTTGCCAGCGGCTTAGACATTAATTACTGTGCAATATCACATGAAATTATTAAACAGGGATAAATAGGTTACTCTTGTAGATATCAGTACTTATTAATTTTGGTAAAAACACATGCTATATAGATATATTTATGTAGACATGGTCACGATGTATATATGTTATTCACAACCATGATTGTTATATTTTTTAAATATTTCTGAGTAAGGAAAAAATCTGATATTTCTTTGAGTTGTTTAACCACTTCAGTCCCGGACCAATTGGCAGCCAAAGGACCAGGCCCCTTTTTGCGATTTCGGCACTGCGTTGCTTTAAGTGACAATTGCGCGGTTGTGCGACGTGGCTCCCAAACCAAATTAGCGTCCTTTTTTTCCTACAAATAGAGCTTTCTTTTGGTGGTATTTGATCGCCCCTGCGGTTTTTATTTTTTGCGCTATAAACAAAAATAGAGCGACAATTTTGAAAAAAATGCAATATTTTTTTGCTTTTTGCTATAATAAATATCCCACGGCCAGGCAATTAAAGGGCCACGTACCCGTACGTGATTTTGCCTGGCCGTACCATTCTGCTGACGTATATATGCAGTGGGCGGCCAGTCTGACTGACTATTTAGCTAGTTTAGCTGGATAGGCAACTCTTGGAGTCTTCACAATAGTCTCTGACCACAGACAGGGATTTCATCTGAAGAACAATCAGTCAAGTGTTTGTATTGTCAACTCATCTTAGTGGTATCAGGTATTTTTATCTAACAAGCCAGAAAATGTAAATACCTTTGGTTCTTTGGTTTCTAGTTTGCAAATAGTTTGTTTATAGTGTTTAAGGGGATTTACTAAAACATTTAATGTGAAAATGGCTTATTTCACATTAAATGTTTTAGTAAGTCCCGTGTTTAAGGATAGGTGATTTATTAAAAGTTGGGAAACAGCTGAAGTCATTGTGACCCTTCCTTCACCTTTCTCACATGGGGTTAAAAATTAAAAAGATATTATTATTTCTTCTCAAAAGGTCTAACATTATATAATGCCGGTCCCATTAGCCAACAAACCCACTAGAAGCTACCTAATTGTTATGATGCTAGATTCAATATTTTGATAGAATACTTGAAACCATATGACACCTGATTGTCTCAATGCTTACGAGAAGTGCATAAAATCTCAATATACTAAAAACTTAGAACTATGAGCTTCAGAGTGGACATCAGAAGAAATTGTGACACATATCTCTCAAGGTACTGGTTGGAAAAGAGTGTCCTAAGATATACCGGTTATGTTTTCATTGTGTCTATACAATGTTTAGATTTCTAATGATCATGTAAGTTTACTATGTGTGGTGAATTCCTCTAATCCACTAGATTTGTGGTGAACACAGAAGACTACTACGACAAGTTCCAAGTGATTTATAACTTCACAATTATAAATTGCATTGTGGAGAAACATTTTAGAGTACCTTCTTTATAATATGTCTAAAAGCATAAATTTTTTACTAATAGATTTCTTTGCAGTTATGCCTAGTTAGTATATAATGTTAAAGATGAGTTACAAAAAGCCTAATGAAGCTATATCTATGCTCAAGCACAGGGCTTTTACCAATTATCTCCAGCCTTTAGCCCAAATTTGCCATCCTATATTGGGGATGGTTCCCATGTGCCTGAGTCTTTGAAATCCTACCTTTGGGAGAATGAATATATCTGGATGTCGTTGGACATCAGTTCTCTATATACATCTATCCCACATTCTTTCGGCCTTGCAGCTCTCCATCATTTTTTGTCCCAGGACCATTACATGAATGACAGACAAGCTGCATTCATTTTAGATTGTACAGAGTTCTGCCTTGAGCATAACTATTTTGCCTTTGAAGGTCAATTTTATGTACAGGTCCAAGGCACTGCAATGGGCGCGAATTTCGCACCCTCGTATGCAAACCTAGCTATGGGTTATTGGGAGCATGAGTACATATGGAATAATAACCCTTTTTTCTAGACATTTAGTCTATTATGGTAGGTCTATTGATGATATCGTCATCATCTGGAATGGTTCCCCACAAGATATGGTGCACTTTGTCAACCATTGTAATGACAATCCATATGGTTTAAAATGTACCTATTTCTCAGACCCAGATAAACTAGCTTTCCTGGACCTGGAGTTGTATCACGATAAGGAGACCATACATGCTAAGAATTATCAAAAACCCACCGCTGGCAACTCATTGTTGCACTACAGGAGTTGCCACTATCATAAT